>JABSTR010001803.1:0-24505 GCA_013339765.2 Haemaphysalis longicornis | reverse complement strand
ACCTTGGTCTCCTCCCTCGGTGTCGTACCGTCAGGCATACTTGCTGCGCTCGTTACCGAAGCTGCATTCACGTTCCTGGCGAAGTTCTTCGTCGTAGGCCTCGACTGGCGAGGGGCAGTGACCTCGCCAGCTGGGGCCTTTATACGCTGGACAACGTGCTACCAGCCCGCGCTGTCGCTGAATTTCTCAGAAGAAATTCCTTCCCCTTCACCTTCAATCTACGTCTGGCTAACGCCGCAATTCACCGGTTCCCGAACAATGGGCGTCTCAATCTGGGTCGTCATGTTTGTACTGTCGCTGCCCGAGGAAGGCGGCCCTCCCAGACAGAGGTTAGCACTAGCTAGCTGTGGACTCCCGCTGTTCGATTACGCTTAGCGGAACGCCACCGGGCCTCACCCAAAAGTCCCTAAAAATTGACGGAAACGTACCTTTTGTTAGCGAAACGGTACTCGTTGATGACCCACACATTCCCAGACACATTAGTAATGGTTATGCCGCGATAACTAATAATTAGCACTGCGAAAAAATTCGGACCCTATGTGAGTACGTCAGCTGTCGTCGACGACCGCTGCGCCTCCCAGATATGGTTGCAATGTTACAAAGCGAGTGGACGAAGAAGCCACAGGAAGCTACCGTTTTTGTGCGGCTGTGCTGAGACGACTTGCAGCTATCGCGCCCGCGTGCTATGTCACCGGGCCGTTTTGTCACCTTCGTACTTTCTGCGGTGAGCTTTTGACCTTAATTTCTGTACTGAATATGCTGTTTTGGGAATTATGTTTGTGCGCGGCATTGTTTTTGAGAGACAGCGATGATGAAACATTTCGTTTAATCTTTCTGTGAATATGAAAATGTTGTAGCTGCCTGTTTCTGCTGGGTGGTGGTTACGGTAGATTGGAAGGAGAGATAACCCACGAGGCCTGCACTTCTGGGTGTACTGGCATTTAAAAGGATTCCTAATGTTATTCTCATGAACACGGCTTTATTGCGGTAACACATCATGTCCAACATACTACACCACTAAGCTGTCCATTAGGTCATTCGTTTAGTAAGACTTGATAGTTAATATTTTACACGGGGAGCAAGAAATGAAGAAAAATACCACTGAAAAATACCACTGCCATCAGCTCTAAAATAACAACTGAAGGTAATTTTAGAGAGGGGCAATGTAAGAAGGCCACAAAGTTTTTCAACCCGGCTAAAAATACCTATCTACAATAATTGTTTACAGCTCGTGGTAGTGCCCGGAAATGTTGGCTGGGCCACTATACAGACGAGTGTAGCACTCATTGTGGTATTCATTACCTGTTGTAATTAGTCAGAACTATAGATGTGCAATTTTACGATTTTGCAACCATTGTTATTATATCAGCTCCAAACGGATCCTTGTGATACAGAAAAAAAAATAGCACTCGAGTTTTATTAGGACTATCCCGAGACATATTCCATGGTATTCATCGAACGTATTCGTAATGTGAGGTGCGAGAGGAAAGGCAAAAGGCATTGGAAGTGGTGTTTGATTTGAACCATCATAAGCGAAACTTCGGCGTTGGTGTGTTCAAACAACTAGTATCTATAGAATTTTTATCTGTGCAGAAGTTACGAATACATATCAGTAACATTTTTAATACAAAGCACTGGTTTCTGCAGGAAGGGCCTCTTGGAGAACACACTGCTATATCTCCACAGTTGGGACAGCACAGTCCCATGCTGTGCCAACCACCCAACATTACATCTCTTTTTCCTTCGTGGGCATTGTTTGCAGCCGTCCTTGAAGCCACGGAAACCGTGTCACGACTGTTGGTTGGCTTCGTATTAGTTGCAGTAATATACACTTTATACAGCCTAAAACAATCGCCATGCAGCAGAAAGACATGATATAAAATAGGCTTGTGATCTGACAACTAAGTTTCGCTGTGCTGTTTTATGGTGAATTGACTGGACCTTTTAAAGTTGTGCAGCAAAAAAATAAACCATTGTGGCTTGTCGATATTTATTGGTTATCAGCAGCTTGTATAATGTCTCTGCGTATCGGTGTTTATGCTCAGAATTAAGAGTTTTTACTATCACCAAAATTACTCCAGCTGCCATCAAGTTAGTACCAATTGCATTTGTTAGATTTCACAGTCTGAAGCGTGCTTTTATCCTGTTACGTAAAGATTTAGGTTTTCACATCCCCATTTCAGTGAGAATAAAAGTCTGCCAGCTCAAACTTGCTCGAACTTCACACAAAAAGAAAAGTTATTTAATGCTGCTCGTCAGTCGTGGTGTTTATTCAGATATTTGAAGAGTCCACTGTTGATAGCAGAGTATGTTTTATTCGTACAGACACGGCTAATGCTGACCGTTCGAAGAATTGGGAATAATCCTACACAATTCGCTTTTTCCTACACTTCTCAGGATCATAAATCTGTGTTTTGCTCTTTTTACATTCAGGTTTTACTTGTGATTCACACTCCTCTGTGGGAAGGGGCTGTGAACGTTGAATTCTTGCCCATAGAAAGCATTCTGAAAAAAGAAAAAAAAAGACATTTTAGTTTAGAAGAAACCTACCTGCTATATTCAATCTTTTAATGTGTGATCAAAAAAGTATCTTCTTAGGCTTTTTCACATCAGAATTCGATTATATGTAGCTATTGTTGTACCCACATGTATTCCAGATAGATAGTCATGTGAGATCCCCTGTTGAATGATGAGCATGGCTTATTTAAAGAAGCAATTCAATGGTTTATAAAACGATTATATTTCTATTCACGGAAGTATACAAGACCGCAGTGATTTTTTTAAATGGTTGCTTGTGATCTGGAACGTTCGGAAACGAAAGTGCGGACACCTAGAACAAAAAAATAGCCGCTTGAAGTAAACCCAACAAATAAATCACGCAGTGCCCCATTCCAATTAAGTGTTACACTATAGAAAGTTTTGCGTGAATAGAACTATACCTTCAAATTTGAATTGTGAAATGCGCGGCTGTCGAAAACACAAGCTCACGCACAACCAAATACTTTTTTATCACCCGAGATGATTGAACTGCACCGGTCTAAAAACTGTGAGGAAATGTCTGTTGCAAGTAACTTCAAACGTTTTCTGCAAACCTTCTGCAAATGTTGATGCGAGAACTTTAGTTAAATAAAATGGCCGAAACTCCCACTGCAGAAACAATACCCACGTGCTCAAAGCAATATAGGACAAAGTATGCTCGGATTAAAACTACATTTCTCACCGAAGCTCTTTTAAACAAAATACATAATTAAGCCGGAAAGCAAACAGGCAAGTCTCGGTCCATCGGGGGTTCGAACCAGGGTCCTCCAAAAATGAGACAACTGTAGAACTTCTCGACCACCGTAGTCTTTTCTTTTTGTTCTCCTTGATAATTTTGGCGCAAAGCAATGCTGAAATTAATATTTATAACAACTGTTCACACCCATGTGCACTAATAAAGGGGTTATAATCAAGATCGAAGGACAAAACGAAACTAGGTTAATTTGCGCCTATATATATATGGCTGAAAACGTGGGACACATGTGGATCTAATAAGCACAGGATACCAGCAGGTTAAGAGTCAATTCCGTGGAAGACATCTTGAACATTGATAATGATAATGAATGACCCTAAGGCTGAAGGCGTCTTGGTAGCGTTCCCGTTGTCGATGAGTCTATATAAATCTATCATAAAAACATCATGCGACACATCACCATGTTCGGTGATACAAAATATTTCACACTAAAGTGGTATCAAGTCAAAGTGCTTCCTAATAATATGGCGCCCTTGACATTTGTCAGCTCAGCTGTTTCTTGTACATGAAACAGTCGACAGTTCACCACGGAGACGAAGCTACTTTGTTCAGTAAAGTAATGAGTGAAATATTTTCATGCAGTTCCACGAATACGCAAGAGCACGTCCTGTCCGGGGCAAGACAAATATACGGTGCGGCTAAGGGCCGGTGTTGAAGATAGGAAATAAGTCCTTGTTTGTTTTATCCCGGCAACAATAAATATGTAGTCTGTAGAGGAGAAGTACACTGAACTAAAAAGCGTAAATTGAAGTATACATACACACACAAATATCCAGTGAAACAAGATGTAAGTGAAAATCACTATGGCACAACAGGATTTGTCCCAAAACAGCAATGAAACTGAGGCATAAAGGAAAAGGAAACGTAGGAACAATTTTCCACCAAAGAACGGGCTAATTAAAGTAGTGTCAACACAGAATAGCTTCAATCAATTCTGAAATGACACCACGTTATTAGAACGACCTCACAAAATGTTGGCGAAAACCTGATGTCGCCGCTGCATGTGGCTTTGAACATATATGACTTGAGTTGCCAAGAGCATGTTGCATACCTGGAGGGACAGTTTTCCAAAAAACATCTTTAGGTAATGCGCAACAAAAACCTGCCAATAACTACTTAGAGGACTTCACTGCAACCCCACCACTATTGGGGAGCTGTGTTTGTAAGAGCACAGTAAAACCCCGGCATAATTAGGTAGTACACAGTACCTTTTCATGTCGTATTAATAGGTAGTGTGGGTACCGATGAGCCTAACCAAATCGCAGAGCTTTGCAAATTGTTTTATTTATTCCAGCCTCAGCGAGAATTTACTTGTTAAAAAACAACAAATGTCTACGTTTACCTCAATATAAATAGGCCAAGTCAGCAGTTGCCCAGTCTTTACTTACCGTTTCAATTTCTGTTTAATTTTTTAGTTTATTTATTTATTGGACAAAATATCTTACCACGTCGTCGATGCTCTTCAGAGCCATTGTAGAGCTCGTCTTTTGAGGGCTGTGTGGCATCCCCTGAGCGATCAACAAATTAGTATGAGAAATAAATACTTTTAGGGTGCACCCGCAACACTTACGTGTTAGTACAGGTAAATGATAAATAAAACAAATAAAAAGATATGTGACTTTCGCCTCTTGCTTCTTGCGTTGTACAGTGATAGATCTGTCTCTAATCAATCCTTTTCCGCAGACCTAAAAACTATTTGTTGGTGCTGCAATATGTTTTACTTATTTATTTAGGGCAATCTTTCCCGAAATAATTCGGAAAATTTTACAGCGTTCTTGCTCTAGCACTACACTATATGCAGGCGCAGGCCACATAATCACAAATATACATCATCACGCATAATAAAACAAGCACGGGGTTAATAAGTGCTACATCCCAAGAAAATGGGTAATATTTATTTTACCAACAATTTTTCGTCGAACAAAAACCTTTATGCCGACCCCGACTAAGCTTATTAAACAATCGTGATGTGGCTTTAGCTTCCTTCTTGAAGTGTTGTGTTATCTTGCTTGTGTAAGAGGAGGGTAAAGCATACACGCAACGCTATCCAACTGCGACTGGGCGGTCTAAGGCTGTTCTGCAATGCGACGTCAAATCCTCGCTGTGAAATTTGTTAGTGCCTCTATATAAGCAGCCTGTCTGTTTTTTTCTTCTTTTTAAAACGTTTCGTGGCGTAACCACATAAACATTTCATGCACGTGCCAGCGTGTTCTTCGGGCTCTTTACTTTCCCCCACTGCTAAGGTATACAATAGTAGTGACCAGTATGGGATCCGCGTGAATCCCCAGTGGTGACAGGAGTTTCGGACACCTTGGCCGCGAACACTGGGAGAATATGCAGTGGCTGGCAAGTTGAAACACTGACTAGCCGATGGAGATTAGGATTTGAAATCGTACATCGGGAGGTTCGAGCATTTCCTTCGGGCTACACAGGCGAGTGACGATCAAAAAGTGTCGGGTGTGATTACCGCTGTTTGTAACAAAGCACACCGTGCACTTCAAAATCTGCTAGGTCCCATCCAGCTAGAGGACAAACAATAGCCGAAACTAATTCAAGTCAGCAAGAATCAGTATGCTCCACAACAATGGTAATGGCTGAACAGTTGCGATTCGAACACCGCATTCAGAATAATACAGCAGGACACAGCCGGCAGGCTATGCTGTTGGATTCAAGAATGTGGCTGCCGCCTTGCAATTTCGGACACGTTTTGTGTGGATCCCTTGTGAATTCATATGAAGCCGTGCTAAAAGATGAAATGGCCCAAGCCGACCTTGTCTAGAAAAGCACACTGATGCGATTAGAAGCTTGGGAAGCCTGCCGAAGTATTGAACTTGCCCGGGCTTAAGGTGACAAAAATTAGGAGAAAAGTTCAGGGTGCGACGTCTGGACAGCCGCGCGGGGATTTCCTGGAAGAAGAACGCCAGAAGAGTGAACAATAGGGTGGGCTGCACGAAAGGTGCCCGTCATAGAAATACTGGTACCGCGCTTGCAAATGAGTAGGCTACTTTGCAAACCGTGCTGGTCGTCCGTCAACGCCACCGACTTCACGCTCCATGTAAGGACAGTAATAGTGAGAACAGCATTTTAATATAGAACGTACAGCCTTTGTCAAAATTTTGCGGACCACGGCGACCGTTGGCCGGAGCAAGCGCTCAGCGAGCAGGGGCGCTGCGCTTGCCACTCCCGGCTGGTTACGCGGCTAAAGAGAGTGAGGGGAACTTTCTCGCTTCCTTTCGTAGCGCGATAAGTGCAGCGAGGCCGGTTTTCTCAGAGCAGGCGCACTTCGCTTCAGCGCAGGCACTTTGCGCAGCTCTTGTCACGTCGGACATACTACAAAAGCCGGAGCAAAGGTTCCCCTCGCTCTCTTCAGCCGCGCAACCAGTCGACAGCGGCAAGCGCAGCGCCCCTACTCAGCCGCGCGCCTGCTCCGGCCACGGTCGCCCTGGACCACAAAATTTTCACAAACACTGTACTTTCCAATTATGAGATTGGCCGTAATTATAGTGTAAATATACAGGTCGGGTGAGTAATGGGACGATGCAAATCGATACGGGGACCATCTGCTTCTATCGCGCCCGAGACCCTCTATGAGCGCCACGTGGCGCTACGAAAGTTTTTCTTTTTTGCGCAACACTGAAAGCCTAAGGGGGTGTGACATCGGCGGTTCTGAGCAGGCTGCTGACGAGGGGAAATCACAATAACTAGACTGCGATGGTCGTTGTGCGCTCGTTTAAAAAAGTGACACTGATTTGCTAGGGCAAAACTTGCTGGAACATCTAAAGATGGATTTGATGAGTGTGTGTGGCGTGTGTACCAATCCACTACCTACCTTGCTTGAAAGGTTTCCGCAAATGTTTGGACTACTCTGGAGCCTTTAACTGATTGCTATGGAAGCTTCTGCTAAAGGATCGAATTACCCTTGTGTTTCTAAGACACTCACTGGTTCCCATTCCCTCTCCGAGACCCGGTGTCGCAACATTTAGGGACCTGGGTGGACGGCGGGGTGGTTGTTCGTCATCTCAAAAGCAAATGGGCCACACCACTGGTCTAGGTTTCAAACGGGCAACATGGATAGGACATTTGGATGCTACGAAATGACGGTGAATCATTGCTTACGCACCTGGAATTATTCGTTGCCATTCATAAAATACTTCAGCATTTCAGCAGCACATTGTCACGACGCCAAAGCTGCATTTTGTACATGACACACGGTCATTGCTCATGATAAATTCTCCTATGAGGTTGTTTGGATTTACTCGTATACCCCATCGGGTGAAGAAAAATATCAAAGCTTCACCCTAACGGTTTCTGGCGTCACCTTGCGAGCAGAAAGGCAATGTACAGTATTTTGACGCCGAATGGAAACATTGTTACCGGGGAGAGCTCCACTTGCTTATAGGTCCAATGACTATTTTCGTTGTGTGCTTTCCGTTCTGGAAGTTGCAAATACGAATTACAATACATGTAGCCAATAAGCGTTATGTACCATGCCAGACGTCATTATTTCTGGAGAAGGTATATCCTCAATTCTTCTCGGGATGAATAAAAAAAGTTCCGCCACCTTCCTACGAGGGGAACCCTGGGGTGATGCAAGGCATCTCATGGGGTTCAATTTGCGTTTCCGTTATGTTGGTTACCCAAATTGTAGTTGAAGTGCATTGAACCTTAAATGATGCTCATTCACACGTAGAGTTCCAAGTACGTAATAACCGTCTTCCTCGGAAGATTCAACCGAGTCGTCGTCGTCAAGCGAAGCACGGGAAAAGTCAAGCGGAGTCGAGCAACTGTGTCAAGCGAAAGCGCGCGCCTAACTGAAGGGGGCGCCGAGTGTCTACCGCTTTATATGCGCGCTTGATGAAGACGAGACAGTGGAGGAAAGTTTCGCATGCGCACACATGCGCGCACAAGCGCGCCGGAGCACATGCGAACGTAGGCGAAGCGCGCCAGCTGTTGTTATGGTAATGAGCCGGAGAGTGCGCATAACGCACAGCTGTCGGAGAGAAGAACGGAGGAGAGTTCGCGCATGCGTAATCGAGGAGTGCGGACTACGGCGGTCAACGCTGGGCAGGCCGAGTGTAAGAGATGCCTTGCATCTAAAAATCTGTTGACCCCGATTGCATTCCAACGAATTCTTGAGGTGTTACGCAGGATGCATTGCGAAGTAACTATTGGTTGTTTTCAAAGCATCCCTAAGCGAAAGGCATTACCTAGTGACTGCTTCACTGCAAATGCTGTCCCCGTTTATGTCTAGAACAAAATGCAGCGTCGACAAATAAAGATCGACCTCAATTACATGCATATGCTCTAAAATACTGCAACACGTGAAAGTACCCAGGAGATTCCAGCATGTTAGGCCCAAACCAACATCGTGTTAAGCGGAAATTTTTAGTGTTACTCAATATTTTTATGGCCTACGCCCTTTCTGATGGCTTATAAATTTTTGCAAAAGCTTTACTTATTATAACCCATGTGAGAAATTTGCGATCACGTTATTTTCAAAGTATTTTTGCTGACATATAAGAATACGCTTGCAAAAATATGCACCGCTAAAGATTATCCAAATCCAACTACAGAAAACAGAAGCCAGGAAAAGAACGACGAAAACAACAATTTCACCATCTTCCCGTAGGGGGACCCTGAGTAGTTCTCGAAGAAGCCATGGGTCAACTCAAGTTCCCATTAGTTTTCAGTTCAATCGCGGGGTTGCGGGAGGAGAATAGGGGAAGCGGAGAACGCGCGCGTGTCATTATTACCGCGGAACTACAGTGGCGCCCCCCGCGGAGTATGCAGTGGCTACCCTCGCGTCTCTTACCCTAAGCTGCTTCGCAATGTCGGCAGCGGAGGCACAGGTGTTGCCATTTGTTTGCGCAATCCCAAAGAGGAGAGGAGCTTCGGAGAGAGGAATGCCGGCGAGGAGAGGAGCGCGGGAGAAGAGAGGAGGAATGCCTCACATACTACTCAGTGTTTCCCTACGAGAAGAAGGTGGTTGAACGCGAAGCTGTCTCCTGGTGAATTGTTTGTTTGGCCAATCTCTAGGGGCATCCTGCCACAATCGTCATCAGCGGTGCCTGGCCAGGCATGCGCAGTGGGGGTGTGGTACTCAGGGTTCCCCTACGGGAAGATGACGACGGTGGTGGAACGCGAAGCTATCTCGTGATGGATGCTTTTGGTTGGCCAATCCCTAGGGGCATTCTGCCACAACGATCATCAGCGGTGCCTTGCGAGGCATGCGGCATTGGGATTACGGACGGCGGACAAGCGTCGAGGGAGGGAGGGACACAACCCCGAGCATGAGATGCTTCACATCTAAAATGAGTGCCCTTCCATTCTGTGAAATGGATGAACACCAACGCTGGACGCTATCGACGGGGTGCACGAAAGAAACCACGTGTGTTTGTAATTTCCAATTGTGCATACTTCCCAGCCGCATATAATGAAACTTAGAAGGCATCGAGTTGTATTCTAGTGAACAAACATCGGCTTTCTATTTCCCTCCTGCGTGGTAGGCACCTTATTGCAAGTGCAGTACACACGCGTATCCGCTCGACCAGGGAAGACACCAGACACGGCGAATTCGGCTGCTTCAGTCCACGTGTAAGCCTTCCGACAGCAGAGCGGACATGTCACCAGTGAGGGCGTGAAACCTCTATCGTCGCCAGCAAACGATTTTCTTTCGTTTGTTACCCACTGCACGTGCACGCGAAAACCAGCAACTGCTTTTGTGCGCATGACATCGTGCCTAACTGTGAAAGACACCGCCGAATAGCAGTTCCTAAAAATGGGTCGGCGGTGTCGAAAGGAACGCAGAAGCTGCTCCGAGTAATTAGTCTTGATTGGAATGCAAAATAGGGGATTAGACATAAACTGCTTCACAGTAAAAATTACGCTATGATACAGAAGACAAGTATGGACCTGTAACTCCTAGGTTCATAGCGCATGTGCAGTTTGAAAACCTCAGAGACCCTTCAACGGGGCTTCTCTGCCAACTATGTCAGATTTGTCACATATGAACGGGGTGGCAACGGAACTGTGCCTGGCTACCGGAATGCAAGCAGAAGGGTGCAGCGGACAATGGCAATAATTATCGCCACCGTCGGCAAAAAACGTCGGGTCCTTTTTGGGTGGCATACCGCGACATATGCTCAGGTCGGCCTTTCTAGGAGACGGCCCGGCACTGGTGACTGGATGCGGGAATAGACTAGGCAGCAGGAACGATTTTTCAACCGATGTAGAGTTCTTATCTTCTCTTCCCTGAGAGGCAATGCAGAACACACAACCCAAAGAACATTAATAGTAGGACCCTAAGCCGCCACCACCCCCTCCCTCTTCGACGGCCCACTTGAGCTGTCCGGCGCTTCTGCATATATATCGTACTTGTGATTGTGAATACATGTACAGCCTTGCCTTACGAGTAGTAGCTCCAAAGATATAGGGTTGAGATACGCAATTCTACGTGCTCGTACGAGCTGGCCCGGGAAAATGAACGTTAATTACCTTGCTATTTTTACGTTTTCGGGGTGAATTTTTTAAATATAACGTAATAAGACATACTAGATACGGTGCAGCATGGCAACTAGGACCTTCTTAACGCCGACCATATATGCCATTATAAACGCTGGCTCTTTTTGTGTGAGAGCCTTGATAATACGTTCACGAGTTCAGGGTTGCCAATTTCATTAAGTGAAATACAGCAAACCCGTACAGTATTCATATCTTCTGGAAAAGTATATTTTAAATAATTTCAAGTTATTCCTGTTTTATTGTTTAAAGTAGTCGAAGGCTCATTCTGAATCTCTCTTTTTACTGATTTTATGCTCGGCTTTGTATATGAGCTTTTGCTGTTTACTTTCCCTCTGTTAGCACTTTCACACACTTCAAATAGGACATTCCTTTTTGATTGCAATGCCACTTTCATATCTATGAGGATAGACCATCACTAATGCTTGTTCTACATCTTTTACATTAGGCATCCTGGGCTTTGCCGTTTGTATGGCGTAAAAATATTTGTGCGCTTTAAGACACCTAAGATTTCATTTTCTTACTTCATGAGGTATGCGTTCATCTTAGAGCAAGAAGATTTGTTTAGTTTTTGATAGGTTGTAGCTTTATATGAATGCACACAAGATCCGTCTCTGATTAGCTCTGCCGTGATAGTCAAAACTCCTTGTATACACGTATTAAATAGTAGATATTATGCTTGAGCAAAGGATTTGAACGAAACACTCCTCGTTCTAAAGTCGTGCCTAACGTGCCCTCAAGTTAATAAAGCTGAGAGAGGGGCTGTTCACGATGCTGCAATATCGAAAATGGGCGAGCCATGTTGGTGAACGTAATAACCCTTCTCTCAAATAAAAACTTCAAAAGAGTACCCAACCTTAAACGTTGCATCCCTACATATGAAGCGGACATATATCAACGTGTTGCATTACACATTTACTAAAATGATAATTTTCCCTGTTTAGAGTTCACGTATGTCTAGTGTTCTTAGTGTTAGTTTTGACGTATAAAGTGCAATAATTAGTAACCATCTTACCTCGGATTTTGTCGTGTGCTGTTTCTTGCGGATGACCACCTGTAAATTGAAAGATAGCAAGTTAGGAACTGTCTCATCAGATTGTAGAGCTCAGTCTTGTGTTTCTCCTGGAAGGCACACTTGTAGGCAGGAAAGGGCGGCCTATCCGTCAGCTGATCGCAGGTGAGCACTGCTCGTTGGCGGCACGAACCATCACCCTGAGCGGCGGCACTGTGCTCGCGGAACGACGATCGTGGCAGCGGATGGTGGGGGGTTCGATGCGCTACTCAAAGGACTGGCAAGCGCTGCCATCGAAGCCTCCAGGTTGCCGTTCAGGAGAGCACCATCACAAGATTCACATGGTGGTTCTTATGATTCGAACAATAGCACCGTTGCGGTGATCGGACGCGGTCGTTTTTTGAAGCCCCAAGGCTAGAAGAGGTACCACCGCCAGGAACATTACACCCGCCATCATGCAAGTGGAAACGGTGCCCGCTCGTGACACCCACCGATGATCTCTATAAAGAAGGAACTCCCACTAGCGACAGCGAGGTCGCAACCAACGGAATACACAACCAAGAGGGTCCGGGTCACCGGCATAACCATACATCGTGTCATGGGGTACTTGCAGAGCCCGGTTCCGTGACCATCCTGGACGACGATGCATTCACCCTATGCGAGCTGCTGGGTACACCACGTCATACCTAAACGGAATAGGTAACCCTCTCCGCTGTATCTCTCGGGGGTGCGACTCTTTGGAAGCTGTGAGTACGTTCGGAAGGTTAGAAACGCTCGGCTTACACGCAGCGAGAACGTTCGTCACCTTGTCAGGCTCCGCGGTTGTCTCGCTGTCACCATTGGGCGCCGCAATATCGCCGTTCGGGAAGACGGCAGAGTAGTGGCTTGGCTCTCCGGTATTCCGAGCAGCAAATAGCGAAGGAACCGCGAAGGGTCGGGAAAGTACACCTGCGTGCGGATCACGACGACCTTTTCGTCGTACTCATAGCTCTCGAACAAATCGGCTTCCAGCTTGTTCCCATCGATTATCTTAAGGATGCACGTACCGAGGGACTTCAATTCCTGGTACCTACTGTTTAAGGCGCGCAGGTGTGATCGGATATGGCCGGTCGGACGTGAGTGGATTTGCAGCAGGAGTTGAATAGCCGCTATGCCCCTCCCCCCCGCTCCCCCCGCCTGATGACTTCTCTAACAATGTCATGGTGCCGCATAGTTTCTTCATGGCAATCGACGTGACGCCATGCGACCGGCTGGCCTGGGCGCGAGAAGAAGCGGCGTACAGCATTCGATTACGAAGCTCGCCGAATTGGGTAGCTTGTAGGGGACCCCAGGCATAGCATCATCGAAGACTGTGCCGCGTCAGGTCAGATCTGCTCGTGTATTGTATCAGGCTCCCGGGTTTTACGGCACAAGAGTGTCGCGGATAGCGCCGCAAGAAGCCAGCCAGATAGCCGGTCACTCGTTCCAGGCGCCGACCGGGACCCAACTCCCACGAGCGCGAGGTAAGAGCTAGCCCACGGGCCCGTTCCCGTGCGAGCCGCTAACCTTTATTTATTATACTCAACAATATCAGCACGTTGACGACCAGTGTTTCTGTTCTTGTTGCCCTCCCATGTTATGCCTGCGATATTTTAAAGCCTTATTTAGATTTAAAGAAGTCGCAAGAAGCTCAGTTAAGAGTTTTATGGCCTCAAACATGCGCTTGGAGAAACAATGTGGTATGAATGACCCGCAGCTTCGGGATATGAGCATGCGAAAAAGTTTGTGCCCTTTCACTCTGCGTAGAGGGATGACGATGGCCAGCGAAGATGAACGCCGTCCACGCAGCATACGAAGCAAAAACACGCTTGTTTGTAATTTACCATTGAGAAAACGTCCTTCCCAATTAGCTGAATGGAACTTGGAAAACTCAATGTTTATTCTAGGGGACAAAAACATAGAGCTCTCTTTTTGTTTGCGTCGTAGGCATCTTACTGAATGTGTTAAACAAGAACCAAACGCTCTCAATTACTGAGGTTTCTGGGCATGTCACATTAAGTGGATTGACGTTCCCGACTAAACCTCTCACTAGAACAACTGCAAAGGGCACGCTACCTGCGCGTTTTCGCCACCCCGCTCTCTCCACTCTCAAGTCGGGCAAACAAAACCCGGAAACCGATTATGTGCGCGTCTTTAGAAGTTAAAGGCAAACTCGAAATGGTCGCTGTGCGAACCTTAAGGAGGAAAAATAAATATGACTCTACGTCAGCGTTCCTATTGGGCAAGTTGGTGGGACGAAACAAAAAAATTACAAAATACCAGCGCTACTGGACGAGCTGGTACATGAGGCGGCTACGGCGGCGGCAGCGGCCTTCCTTTGTTTTAGCTCAATCCGAGCTTTTGTTCCATGCGACACTTTTTCAATTCCAGCTGTTCTTCCTCCATGCGTATGATGTGTCCGTCCCATAACGAGTTAAAAATGCTAAAGCCTGTAACCTTATACCAGCGGCCAAACATATAACTGCCCTTTTCGCTCCCACGTCGGAAGCGTTTTACTGTCTGTGTGACACACAAACCCAAACCTAAACCACTATTTTAGGGAGGAAAGCTGGGAGCGCGCTTTGAGCCATAATACTTCCACGTTTAAATATCCCACCAGGAGAGAGGCCATGCCATCGGTACCAGCAAGAAGCCTAAATAAGCGCGCACTCCCCTCCTTCGACTCCAACCCCTGCATGCATAAAGGCCGAACCTCCTTGCAGCGAAATGTCGGCGAAAAAAGCAGGGAATAAAACCCGGCTGTGGCAGCTCCACCTCCGGCGTCGTAAATGCGGCTGTTCGCTGCGGACCTAGCCGAGCTAAATGTCGAACGCGCGGGCGGCTTACGGGACCGGAAGCGACGAACATCATTTCAAGCCGCACTAATCACAGCTTTGTACATCCTGTCTGCGCAGACCGCCTACGCACACGGCAGCCAAAGAGCAGACGCTGGTTACAGCTGGTTACAGTTGTATCTCTTGGACAGTAAGCATACAAAGGAGTACTGTTTAGGAGAAGAATGACGGTGGTAGCAGGTAGTTGCCATTTGTGGTATACTACGGTGTGCAAAAGTGTAGTCGAAATAGAGAAGTTCAGCGGGTGAAACTGCGAGTATCTGCAAAGCAAAACAACAGCAAAGCAAAACCCCCGAGCAGTTTCAACCCATTGTGTTCATTTGAAAACGTTTGTGCGCTAAGCTATGAAGCCCTATCTCTAAACAAAGCTTCTACAATAAACAAGGGGTAAACAAACATTATTTCCGTTGTTTACATCAAGTTTTAGTACTTCCTAGTTAGGTTGTGTTGAAACGAAATGTGAAGGAAGGTTTAATTTTCCAACTGTTTCTTTGGAATGTACATCTGACAAACTTGATGGAAGCAGCTCGCTCGTCGGTGGCGTTCATCCGCAGCATGTTTGCATAGAGATTGGGGTGGGCAAAGACTGAGCGGGGCGTCAAACCTAGGCGGCCACCGCAGGGAATTTCGCCGAGACATTTTGCCGCATGGAGGTCGGCCTTAAACCGGTGATTGGCCGCACGCCTGAGTGTGTGAAATACGCCGGCGAAATGTCGCGCGGAATGTATTTCAAGCTGAAGAAGAATTATGAAGTCTCGTCGGCGGTTCCAAGTCGGGATTGTTGCCCTTCATTTGAGATGGATTCACAGTTACTGATGAGTTAGAATTTGGGTCAGTAACAGCGGCAGCTATATGTTCGGCGGTGGCTCTGTCCTGTCGTTTTATGCCCATTCAGTCTTCTTTTATTCTATGCAATCATCTGATGACCGCGCTACCGCCATTGTCAGCGGATTGCGCAAAAAATAGTAGAAGAGGCATCAGTGGTGGGACGGGAATATTATGATGTGAATGACGGGATGTCGGTGGTGAAGAGGAGCGCCGAAGGAGTGGCGGCTCAAGTGGCTTCAACGGAATGCAAACTGGGGGTTAGGCATATACTGCTTTGGAGTAAATATGTGCTAGGCCAGTTTTGCTAGCTTACGCGGTTACCATAACCTAACCTAGGATAAGCAAAGAGCATCTCAATATACCAAAGGTGGGACTATTGCTACAGCAAACGTTGTTGTGCTTTTAAATTTTATGAATCCGTTCGACTGTTTTAATAAGCCCAATATACGCCTAATGTGCTAGACGTTCTCGTAGAATGCCTAGTTTACACTCAGGAAAGCCCTTGCTGCACATTTTTAGTTGTGTGGCGAGGTTTTGGAACCAAGGTTACCGCGTTTTTATCCGTACGCTGTCCATATTTACCGATGGCGGTCATGCAGAGGATGACGTTCTTTGTGGTTCGCACATAATATCCTTTTTAGTAGTGTTCGACAACAGCACAAAACCGTAATAACTTTCATATACTCAGTGGCGGCGACAATATGTACACTGATGATAATGATGAACAAGCCCTAATTTATGAACAAATATTTTATATCAATAACTTACCCAACTTTTTACACTGATACAACTGTCTTTATATGCTGACGATACCACAATACCATTATCAGGCACACCTATAGTATCCCTAACTGATAAATTAAACGCTGCTTTAACAGACGTGACTGAGTGATGCTGCAGAAATAAGTTATTATTATTCTACTAAGACTAAATTTATGATCTTCAGAAGCCACCAGAAAGTGTTAGGTATGTTGCCAGAATTAAAACTTGGCTCTAATCGGATCGTATCATGCGACTGCGTCCAATTTCTTGGTATAATTCTTGACACTAACCTTAAGTTCACTTCTCACGTCGATCATATCAGAAAAAAAATGGAATTTGGCATCTGGGCATTGCTGAAGGCGCGACCGTTCTTTTCAACCAAGGCTTTGTTATCAATTTACTTCGCTTTCATGCGCAGTCATATCAACTATGGAATCACTGCTTGGGTAGCACATATCACACCCACCTATCTATCCATTCAGCACATGCAAAATCAAGCTATCCGTATCATTACTAGCAGCCCTCGCCATTCAAGTGCATCTCCGCTACTCCGCGAAAATTCGGTTTTATCTGTCACAGCATTATTCGATTATAACTTAGGTATTTTTTTTTTCAAACTGCTCAACAACCAATTATGTTTTAAACTTCTTGACGTAGGTACTTAATTGAATCATAAGACTACTAGATTTGCCTTAAATAACAACTTGTTGTTACCATAAGGAAATAACTAAGTATGGCCACCAAACATTTCATTTTGCCGGCCCCAATCTGTGGAACCGCTACCATCTAATATTAAGTCTCCACATTCTATCACAAGCTGTTAAAAAGTCTCTTATACATCTTCCTTCTAACCTGATATGTTTCCTAATTTCTTGGTGTTGCTGGTTTGCCTTTCGTCATTTGTTTGCACAGTAGTTTTTTGTGTACTTTTGTAAACGGTTAGTTTTTATTTGTGTATAATGATAATTTGCTTTTTGAATGCCATAGCTTATTATTGTAGTAAATTGTATATAAAAGCCACGCACTACTAGTCTTTGCTTATTTCTTTTTTCACTTAGGTATCATTGTACTTGTTTTTCGCTTCCACTGCGGCTTCTCTAACGTTTTTCGTGTACTTCCTCGTCGGGGTCCCAGTGCAGTCGCTGACTTTGGGACCCTTGTCTGTAAACTTCCTTTGTAACCGTTGTCTTTTGACGAATAAACTTTAACTTCAACTTCAAAACAGCGGTATGGGAAGGGTTATGTGGTCATCCTGCTATGTCGAGAAGGCCCGAAAGAGGACGGCGCCGTCACCACCAGATCAAACAGCATAGCTTGATCTTCATGGTCGCCAATTCCCACTGCTCACAAGAAGGGTTGGGGTCATTCAGGGAGGTAGGGGTTCAGTATGCCGGCATTCCATGACAAGGTGGGAAATTGTGTAACAGAATCGACAGCGTGGCTAGTTGGTATCCGTCCATCCTAACCAGCACTTAAGAGCACAACGAAGAGGAAGAGGGGACACAGCACGGCGCTGTCTTGCGGCCCCTCTTTCTCTTTGTTGTGCTCTTAAGTGCTGTTTTAGGATGAAGTGTGCAGTGGGGTATTACATGGGTGACAGGTTGCAGGTACAGCGTTGGAGCAATAAGGTGAAGTCGTGTACAGTAACTATCTGTAGGCAACGCTAGGTGTATGCTTGGACGTGTGTGAGGGAGAAGTGCAGTGGACGATACTTGTAGCGGAGATGCCTGTAGTGGGGAGAATGGCTTAAGTGGTGGACAGAGGGTCGGTGATGATGTCTTCCGTGGCTGACGATTCATATTCTCAGGATGCCCTGGTGTGCATCTCGCGTGCTAGGAGCATCGCGCTACTTCATTTCTCCAGTAGTTGGTTTGAGCATGGAGTATGGGTCCAGACTGTTGTGATTAATAGTTGAGGGGGAGGGTTTTGAAGTAAGGGAATTGCTGCGACAAGAGCTTTGCCACGGTGGTAGTGTAGGCATTCCTGGAGAGAGTTCCTAACAATCGTGAGGGGATGCTGACTGCGACACGTGTAGCTGCGTGAGCTATGGCGATGGATTCCGGGGTGTTGGTTTACCATTTCGTGAAACGTCGCAGCAGTCATCGTGGCAGCGGTAAAGTCGGGAGCCACAATTGTGTTACGCCTGTCATGGTGAATACATGCAATAGTATACTTGATCGCTGTCAAGTATGCTACGTAGCGTTCCAACCGGACGCTAACAGCGAAACCAGTGTCCGCATGACGGAAACAAATTCGAACAAACGGAATGTAGGCACTTGGGGGATAGAATCACTTTGGACCTTCAGATTGGGATTCAACTGGGGTTCAGTAGGTCTACCTGACGTGCGTAAGCGAAGCATCAGTACTGCAGACTTGTCGTCTTGGCCAGAGAAGCCTTCGTTGTATGTGATACCTATTGATGGTGTTTGTGGTTTGCTGTAGGGTGTCTTGCAGGGCTCCGACTGGCCCTTTAGTTCACAGCAAGGTGTCGTCGGGATATAAAGCATTGTTAGGGTATGTGATGTGGTGGAGCTCTGTTGATAGATAAAGTAAAGTAATATAAAGAGGAGGTAGTCAAATAACCGAACCTTTGGGTGCGCCGCACGCAGGCATGTCAAAAAGGGGGCCAAGTGCAGGCCGAGTCGAAGTCTGGAGGTTCGGTTGTGGAGGAAAGCCTTGACGGAGTTGAATATTCGATGGCTGCAGTGTGTAGTGGCAGACTGTCCAGAATTGCAGTATGTTAAACGTTATCCAATTCTCCCTGCAAATTGAGAGTCATAATCATTTTGGGATGACTGCGGCCAAGCTCTTGGATTAGTTGCTCTTTAAGTTGTAGAAGCACGTCTCGAGTGGATTGTCCGGTGAGAAAGCGAAATATGAGGTTGAGATACTGCTCGGTTGTTTCAAGGTGCGTGATAAGTCGTCTATGAACCCAGCGTTCAAACATTTTTTTAGCACAAGACGTGGGAGGGACAGGTCGGAGATTGTTGAGTCTTAGGGGTTTGTGGAGTTTTGGTAAGGGGACGACATTCTATCTTCTTCACTGTTCAAGCAGGGTTTCGGCTCCTTATTGTTGATTGAAAAGTTCCAGCAGGGCTTGTATGGTATCGTCATCGATACTGCCTTGTAGTCGTTTGGTTATGCCATTGCGTCCTGGGGTGCTGTTTTGTTTTAACATTTGTAGCATCTGCTGCAGTTCTTCAATGGTGAATGGCGAGCCTAGCTCTGTATTGTCATTTTCAGGATAGTGCTTAAAAATGATTTGGTGGTGTGAATTGGGATATGTGGCCAATATTATTCCGTCGAACTGATAGAGTTCCTCAGGTGACTAAGCCAGAGGTTTGTATCTGTCCGGTGAATTTGGTTGGAAGAAACGGTGCGCCTCTGTTTTTGTCGCCAAGAAATCGTAGTCTGTGCCATGTTTTTATTTTGCTTGGCGTAACTTGAAGCTGGTTGGAGAATGATGCCCTGTTTCGCTTTCTGTAAGATTTTGAAGTAGTCTTGGGCTTTTTGGTTTAGGACAGCAATATGTCACTTTAAGCGTTTATTATTGCAAAGCAGTACACACTTAACCAGCCAAGGGTATTTTCCTGTCAGCGTCAGCAGAAAACTACCAGGCTACTACTGGCTACACAAAGAATCAAACCAGGCTACTGCTGGCTTTGGCTACATCCACGCTACACTAACAAATCACACCAGCCAAGGAGCGAACCAGGGCCTTAAGAGAAGCGGCGTGAGGGCCCGTTGACTGACCTACTAAGCGACGCCCACACATTCAGATAAGAAGGGGGCAGATGGTTTGTTTTTTGTTTAGCACCAGAGCAGGGCTAGGGCGGTAATGGGAAGTAAACATGAACCAATAGTGAGGGGAGGTAGTCAGACAGTTGACGCCACAGCGCGCGGGGCGCCCTCCTACTCACACTTCGAAAGACGGTCCCAGGCAGCACAGGACTGTTCGGCCTAAAACAGGCCGGTGTACTTTGGCCGGTGATTTTCTGTCCGGCCGTTTTCCGGCAGCCATGTTGGCCCATGTCCAAATGTGGGCCTTTTGGCCGTATACGGCCGTACTCCCATGGCTGTCCAACGGCCAGTGTCCGTCGGCCAGTCGACCGGCTTACGGTCACACGGCCAGATTCCAGCCTTAGGGCTCCGGCCATTCCAAAGCCACCCTGTACGGCCGAAGTACGGCCGCCGGATTACAGCCGAGATGCGGTCGTCGGACTCCAGCCGGACTAAAGCTACCGGAAATACGGCCGTGCTACGGGCATTGGGTTCAGCCACAGTACGTTAACTGTACTGAGGCCGTTCACTGCATGTCGCGCAATCAGATGACTCATTCGCGCAGTGCAGAAGCAGCACAAACCCAGCATTTTGGGTCCAATGCAGCCACATCAAAGTGAGCTCGCGCGCAACCACCAGCCGTCAAGCTTTCAGCGCAGCCTTGCTTAATTACCAGCCTCAGTTACAGCAAAATTCATTTATTAAACAGTGCTCACAATTGTCGTTCCTTTAATTGCTGTGCCTCTTTTACCGCCGAACACAGAAATGTTCAGTTCTTTGTAGAGCTTGAATAGATGTATTGTCCAGGTCCTGATATCCTCTGTGGGGGGCTTACCTGTAATAAACGGGGAAAGAGGAGGGGGGGGGGCGCGGCGGAGGGCGCATACTTTAGTGGGTTGAATTTCAGAGAGATAAATTGCGCCGCTTTTAGCCAATTTCTTTTAGGGCAATATTCCGGAACACTTTCATGCTATGACTACATAACTATTTTGATAACAGTTGCTTGACCCATTTTGTGCTGTATATAAAACCGGCGTGAATGCCTTACGAAGCGTTTTGGTTCTCAACAAAACACTCAGGAGCATTTAATATAACTCCTTCACAAAAAAGTATGTCCAGTTTTGCCCATTTTTCTTGCAAAGACATTTTCTACTCGATCAACTTTTCTGATGATCTTGGGCAGGGCTGATCGTAAGAAGGAGCGAACAGGTACTTTCATTTTCAATCTATTTTAATGTTGTTTTCATGAGTATAGTCCACACCAGTAATAGTCCAAAAGAACTTAATTTTCTTCTAATGTCATACTACGTTAAAAACATTCTAGACGCGTTGCGAATGACGCCCTGCTTCAGGTGGCTGCAGTTGTATCCCTCTGTGTTCACGCAAGGAAAGCGTAAAATTAGATTTACATAATTTGTTTCAAACCAATAACATAGCAATGGTAGCATGCATACAGAAACCTTGCATACTGCAAAGAATAGGGCAATAAATATTTATAGATCAATGTTGAATCCGTAGGGTCTCAACCCGTCGGAGGCAAACTTGCGCCTCTGGAAGTTAATTTATTTATTTTTATTTATTTATTTATTATTTTATTTATTTATTTTGTTTATTTATTTATTTTATTGATGCCTGCTTGCCTTTGCATGCATTATATAAGGGAGATACATAACACTAAGCATTAATATGAGACAAAATAACAAAATAATTCTACAAAGCGCGCTGAAAATCGTCAATATAAAAGTTAATGCAATCATACGTGGAAGATAATTACACTGCAGTATTGATGTAAAATAAAATGAATCGCGCAAGGCGTCCCCTTTAAAGGAAAGTTAATAATTTGCTTTAAGCTAGCGGTCCCACTTTGCGATATGTAGAATGGCGCTTGGGACATACTTCTCCCCTTCTCCTCCAGTTTTCGAATGATAGATATTACGAAAAAAGTTCAACCTGTGGTTTCGTCTGTGATCTTCACGTCCTGCCATTTCAGTTTACTTTTACTTTCTCTCATGCTAAGTGGAGCGTGCCAATTACCTAATCCGAATCGCACTGACATATTCTGTATGTTTTCGAGCGTATCACCAGCTCTTTGGTGTAGGGATCCACGAAAAACATGCGTACTCCAAGATTGAGCGCACATGAGTGAAATACGGTTGTTCTTTTCAGTTAGATGGAGGTTCACTGAAATTTCGTATCAGAAAGCCAAAAACATATGCAGCCGTTTCTTTTATGGTGTGAACCTGCCTATTTAACCTCTAACCACTCCCTAAATAAACTCTAGGTATTTATATTCCTCGGCCGTTGTCACGGCAGCATAATTTACGGTATACGTATTCAATTGGAATGAAGGTTTTCTTGTAAAGGTGCCACGTTAACACACTGTTTGACATCCAAAAACTTTTCTGAATCAGCACACCAGGATGTTATTAAATTCGAATAAAGCTGCAGGTATACGGAATCACGTTCATTCGCTATAGTCCGTTAAACTACACAGTACTTTTTAACAAAGCTATAGGGCCAATCAAAATCGATTCATTCAGTTCATAGGATGAAATGTACTACGCAGAAGGTGATATGGAACACCATCATTTGCTTTTTGCAGTCCAACAATATACAGTCAACCACTTTAAGCTTATCTATTGCAAGAGCCAAATCGTGCGTGAACTCAACAATCTGCGTTGAGCAAGAAAATCCTGACAAATCCGTGTTTGCTAGGATGCTGGCGATTATGTTTAACCAAATGAGTCATATCCCAAGAGTAGCTAAGCTCACCTGAAACATCGGAACTAAATTAACAGCTAGGCTTCGTCAGTGACAAGGCTCTGTTGTTATCGCAAATTTAATAGTTTTTTTTTTTCTAAATAGGCAGTCCTAAAATCCCTGAAGTAACATAGTGCAGGGCATGAAGTTGATCCTACCAATGCGCTAGCGAGTCTCTTCTACGATTATCACCAACAACATAGTGCAACATTGTTTGTCGCAGTTTAATTGTAAGCAGAATAACTTGCGCTTTTGCTCGCACTTGCCTTTCTTTGGGGGGGGTCCTTGCCTTACATGGTGGCGTTTTAGCTCCTGCGTGGTGGCCGCTTGCTCGACGCCCTTGAAGGCCAGTTATTTTGGTGAACCATCTCATCTCGGATCGGACATCTCTGCCGGGTCGATGTCTCCAAACCTCTCCATTTCTTGAGGGGGCGAATAGCCTCGAGCTGATGCGTCGACGAAGCCGGCGGCAGAGGCGTCGTAGCGGCGATGACTGGCGAGGCTTAGCTCACCCGTCGGTGTGGCACAGCCTTCTTTGTGGCAATAAATGACATTTCGATGGCCTAAAAGGTTCCTGCTAATGTCCAGTGAGTCCTTGCACCTTGCCCGTTCACCGAGAACACTCATTACTGTTGACAAACGATGTTCGTTCATTTAAAACGTAGAAACACGGAGCGCATAAAAAACGCGTCCCCGTCGTTCGGCTCCCTAACGGCTTTTCTCCCCCAGGAAAAAACCGGTCGGTCTCCTTCCAAACACGTCTGTGCATGAAGTCTCGGCGCCCAGGCGCGTGACGTTGTTCGGCTATATCCGTTTGCCGAAAAATGACGTATAACCAGATACCTCACGTAGGCCGGTCTCCTCTTGAACACCGGTTGCCAAATATTCGGTGGCCATTCGCTTGCCGTAATTCGGCTGAGGACAGCTAACCGAATGAAAAACGTATATTCCTGGCCGGACGTGGCCGCGATCGGCAGGTTGTCACATAACTTCACTGCTGGTGGGCGCTACGAATAACACGTCTAATATTCTACCGCCGGAGCGCGGTTCACCGTTGAAACAACGAATGCACGGCTGCCGCGCTCCGGCCGGTCTCCTTTCGAACACCAACTGCCACAAGATACGCATATTCTGTGGCCGGTCGCTAGCCGTGCTTCGGCCGTTACCGCTTCCCGAAGAAAAACGGATGCCCTAAGGCCGTACTTCGGCCGTTCTCTTTCTCAACATCGGCAGCCGTAAGAGAACTGAATATCTGGCAGCCGGTTAGCTGCCGTTGTGCGTCCGGACACGGGCGGACGGAAAAATACCGAAGTGCTGGTTGCCGAATGTTGGCCGTTCAACGCATGATCAGTGGCTGCCAGAACCTGGATGCTGGCCGGACATGCCAGAAAGCGGCATAGACGGGCTGGTCTTGGAGCACACTTTCTGTGCCGCCTGGGGTACTCTCCGTTTTGTTTTGCCGACACACGGCCGGTTAGGTGCGGTTGGAGCGGGGCACTCTCGCCCGGCCATGGCCGACGTGGCGGCCTTCGCGAAGCCGTCCCTGCTAATCCCAGGTAACGGCTGGCAGGCTCTCTGGTTTCACTCTTTGTGGAGCCAAGTGTGTGAGTTCAGGTGACGCCGCATGGTAATCATTCTGGTTCCGTTACAGCTGTGCACTCCAACCACCTTCACAGCGTG
>JABSTR010001802.1:0-27375 GCA_013339765.2 Haemaphysalis longicornis | reverse complement strand
TAAAATTGAACACAAACAGTCCTTTGTTTTTGTTTGTAAGAGCATTGAAACTGGCCACAGGTGACAGAATAAACACAGAAAAAACAGGCAGCCGAGATACTTTTGTTTGAACAAAACGCACTTGAATTCCTCTTTATTGTAAAAAAAAAAAAATGGCGTCCACACACAACTGAGACATTCAATGTTCACGACTCATGACCAATGAATAACAGACATTTGCCTAAAAATTGCAAAACTTCTCAGCTGTAAAGTTATTGCAGGCAATAACTTACAGGCAATAACAATTTGGGAAAATGAAAATGCGCGCCAAGAGGGAGAAATGGTTCGCTTGCACCCTATATAAGAGTATGCATAGCTTAGTGGCTGCTTACAAGCATGCTTTGAGGGCAGCCAGCACATTCTGACATTTGACCAGTGATGCCACCACCGGTTAGGTTTTGTTGTAATCTACATATTATGTGCACTCATCCGAGGAGCGTTTAAGCGTTTTGTAGTTCATGGACTGCAATGTGGCTAGTGGGTTAGTAAATTGTGAAATACTCCTCCGCAACATGTAAAGGCTCAGGGGCCTCGCCTATTTGCCACGGCAAGACGTTTTTCTTGAGGCACCCTGGTTTGAATTAGGCCCTACTTACTTAAGCACCCAAACTGTTTTTGTAGCCACTTTTACCCATAATAACCACTGGCCCTGTACACTAATTTTTAGACAAGCACCTCTAACCCAAGCGCACCTAGCGTCATTAAAAACCATCGTCATCATCAATACATAAAGGCAGTGTACAAGTGTTGTGACTGGTATAATCGGAAGGCAGTCACAACATGTCCGCCCAACAAGGCTCCACCTTCAGGGTAATGGGCCGTGACATTTCAAAGGCACATATTCAGGGATAAAATCTGTGACACACTTTGTGACCATCTCCAGAAACGTCTAAAGCATGTGACAACACATGGAGGATACGCAAGCGTTGTGTGCACGGTGCTTCAGCATGCCAGCCTCCATTTTTCGTGATAGTGCGAGCTTAACAGATTCACTTTGCCGACAAGATACAAGCATATTGCGACCAGCTGTGTCCGTGTCTTGTGACAAGGACTTGTGACAAGGCAGTTAAAAAAGCAAAGAACAGACAAACCAAGACGGGTAGAATTGTGCACAGGCATGCTGAATGCAATGCTAATTAAACGCAAGACCCTAGAGGTAACAGAACCCACTAATGATGAGCAGACAGTGCTTCCTTTCACCAGAAGTGCAAGAAAAAGCTGCCCAGTAATAGGAACCTCTGCTCTGTGACACATGAATGCAGCACTGAAGCTGAAATTACATGGAGTGATGGCAGCTGTTCAAAAAGGAAGGAAAGCGGTTTAAAAATTACATTACAGTGAAACTTGCGAGCCTTCGTGGTATGCGAAACATGTTATACTAGGCACAGATGCCGTTGACCATGTAGCCTAACAAGTGCCCTATTTGTCTTGATAGTGACTACAGTGACGGGGCCTGTCACTTTAAAATCTTCACTACAGTGACGGGGCCCCCTCAATTTAATAACAGCACTATAGTGACGAGTCAACAGCAATAAGCCTCTTCATGCACTACACGTGTTTTGCCAGTCAGTCATTCGCACGTGCTGTCTGGCGCTTGTTCATGGAAAACCGCGCTGTTTTGCCGAATGGCCCGTTTGACGTGGGAGTGACATTTTCGTCACATGAAGACTTGCAGGCTGCCGTCCGGCAATATGAAGACGACAATTACGTGCAGTTTTGGGTGCATTCTTCAAGAACAATTGCAGCGGCGAAAAACAAAGGAGTGAAAAGAGATGTGGACCCGGCTCTCAAGTTTGCTGAGATCGGGTACGTTTGTATTAATGGTGGTCGGAAATTCACTTCAAGATCAACAGGTGAACGACCAAATCAAAAGTGAGTTTCTTCCCAAATGTGAAGCCCATACTACATGGTGCGGTTTTTCTTGGCGAACCCAGTGCTACCGCCGTTCCGAAATTCGCACGCTCTTCTACATGGAATGCTTGCTAACAGCGCCGTTTTCGCATTTGCGAAGCGCGTTGTTTCAAGCCTTTCATCCCCGCCGCACGTGATGAAATCGCAGGAAAGTTTGTACGTGGCAAACTTTTTGCATTCTGCCGCAGCTGCGAAAAGTGATTGCTCTGCTGCACGAGCGGCGTCGCATCACCGAATTCGCACCATGTAGTGCGGAAACATTTTCTCATTTGCAATTTTCATCTATTACAGGACGTCGAAGATTGGCTGCAAAGCCAGAATAAAGTTTCTGACATCCCAGGACGGCCACGCCTTTCGAGTTACAGCAATCGAGACAGCGCATAGCCACATTGTTAGCAAGGTCAGTAGCGTGATATCGCACATTGTTTTATTGCTAGGACATGTAACAAATGAACATAACTAACAATTTTAAATGCTGTAGCGCACCTACTGCAAAGTCGCGACCAATTCTAAAGTAAATAAGACGCCTCAATTTTCATTGCTTACAGGGATGCTACGAACAGCTGCCACAGCAGCGTAAGCTAACTGGGCAACAGCTCAATGACTCTGAGAAGATCCTCTTCCTTGGAGGGAACAAAAAGCTTATCCAGGCTAACCTGCGGAGCAGTGGCAAGGTCGTGCTGCTTCGACATCTCCGTCATGTGCAGGCAGCAGCAGCGAGCAGAGAAATTTATGCAAGTGGAACACTGGAGTCGATAGCAGCTATTGCCAAGCAAGCTGGAGGGACATTTGATATTTTGGCCAGAGAGCAAGACAATGAGCTCGTTGGGCTATTTTATCAAGATGAAGACATGAGAAATGCATTTAAAAATTACCCCGAGATAGTATTCGTGGATGCTATTCACAAGACTAATGACAGGAGGTTGCCAGCTGTACTTTATCTGTGTAGAGGATTCAAATGGGTACACAGAGGTGGCCGGATTCTTCCTGGGTCTCGGAAGACGAGGACACAATAACTTTTAACCGATTTAATCTTTAACCGATTTGTTGTGCACTCCGGAAGCGAACACATTCTCAGAACGTCTGCAGTGATGACAGACAAGGATTTCACAGAGAGAAAGGTTCTTAGAGAAATATTTTCCACTGCAAATTTCTACATTTGCCTGTTTCATGTCCTGCGTACCTTCAAGAGGGAAATCACACCGCAGAAAATGTCCGTAACACCAGCTCTTAGAATCGCGATCTTGGAAAAGCTACAGTCAATTTGTTATGCAAGGACCAACGAAGAGCACTCACAACTGCTGCAGAGCATTCAAGATATGGAATGTCCTCTGGTGATGGTGTACTTCATGAAAAATTGGTGCCCAATCAGCCACGAGTGGGTGTCAGGACTGCAAGGGTCACTGACCTTAGATAATAGGACAAACAATAGGGTTGAATCTATTAACCAGAAAAGTAGTGTAAATTGCTTCAAAATACGAAAGTCTGCCTCGGCTTTTCAGTGATCTCATGGCACTCGACAACCAGCTTTCGTATTGAAAGGGACCAGCGTGCTGTGGAGTCTTTGCTGAAAGCATCTGCAATCTTGAACCTAACAGAAGATGAGAGCAAGTTTGCACAGCTTCTCACACCATAGTGCTTTTAACAGGGTGTGTGAACAACTGAGAGAGTCTGAAAACATGAAAAAGGTTTTCCCTTCAGTGACATCACGTATTGACTACCGCACATGCCCCACATATAGCGCTCTTGGAATTCCCTACAAACATATGTTCCACATGCAAAAATTGGAAGGTCTGCCAGCATTTTCAGTGTCAGGTATCGCTGAACACTGCAGCATCGTCTGAAGACCCACCTGGGACTACAGCTGTCTATGGCTTGCAGAGCAGTACAAGACCAAAAATCTTGTCCGAGATTCAAAAATACAGGAAAAGCAGTGAAGCATTGCAGCAATTGGCATCACGCATTGGAGAGCAGCTAATGTCTAGGTTTGAAATTTCGATGACTGCTGTAAAGCAGTTCATCACTGCTTTCGAAAATGGGTCAGCAGTTGTCGTTCCCGAATACCTAGAGCAAGACGCATCAAAATCAGTTCCTGCTACATGTACCCAACACGACACGACACGTCTGCTCAACCTCCTTCACCTGCGGGTGAGCCATTGGCAGGTACCTTCATCTTCCCATGAGAGGTTTCACACTGTTATACATGTACCCATTTTTCTTCAGTTGTGCTTGAAGGCGTTATTCTGCCCACAGGAATAAAACATCGTGGTTGACCAAAAGGAAGAGCTCAGACAGTTGTTGGCCTTCCAAAGAAGAGAAAGTGCCCGAGACCAACTCCGTTTTTAATGAAGGCCCCCCTTGAACGTCCAATGATGCTGCTACAATGGTTTGTCGAAGTACATGTAGCAGAAAAAGCTATCGGGGGACACAAGATTGGTGAAGCAGAAATTAAAGTCATCCCTGAAAAAGTTCCTTCAGCTGTTCTGGATGACAGAATTAAGATGGATGACATCCGCACCTATTTCACCACTGATGGCTGGGCTCCGCTAACTGCAATAGTTACTCAGAAGCGTAATCTTAGCTTGTGGGTATGTAGTGCCCGTCAGCAAAAGGTCCGTGACGACGCCATTGGGTGTGACGTGTGCCTGGAAGGGCCGCACTTTAAATGTGCATCTGTGACATGTACGCCAAGTAGTAAGGTGTAATTTTGTCGAAACTGTTATGCGTAAAATTTTTATGTGAAAATATGAAGACGCTTCCTCTGAAATATATGTTCATATTTTTGTCATGTCAATTACAGCAGAATTTTAATGCACTGTATTTAAACTCTAGTTGTGTGTAATGTCCTAGAAACGTGGTGAGGTTTCCATCATGATTGCAATTAAATTTCTCAGTTGCAATTGGCTTCTTTGCGTGAAAGGAGGAGGGAGCCGAAAATGATTCTCTGCCCTTTGGACTCTGCATGGCTTGAAGCCTTCAATTGCCAAACATATGAGGTCTGCCATCTGTGACATGTACACCAAGAGCTAAGGTGCGGTTTTGTTGAAATTTTTATGTGAAAATATGCAGACGTTTCCTCTGATGTATATATATGTTCGTATGTTTGTCATACATCTAGTGCAACAAAATTTTCATGTTGTAACTGTATTTCAACTCGAGTCATGTGCAATGTCCTAGTAATGTGGTGCAGTTTCGACCATGATCCACCATGATTGCAATCGAATTTCTCGATCGAGATTGTCTCCTTTGCGCAAAAGGAGAAGGGAGCCGATCACGTTCAACAATTTATCCAGATCGGGCTCGATCACCATCGTACTGTGTTCATGTATAAACTGGAAGCATGCCAGCTTTGTTCCCTTATACAGTGAATGTTCCAAAATATTGAAATGTAACTGTGTACTTGCTGTATCTTCATGTCATCTATAACCTGTTTAAATGAATTGCTGTAAATCATTCCCTCTCCTTTGGACTCTGCGTGACTTGAAGCATTCATTAGTCAAGCATATTAGGGGTGCTCTTGAAACATCCTATCAAGGCAAGAGATTAAAAGCAAACAAGGATGCATGAACTTGAGCTTGAATCAAGCATGAAAAGTCCCAATCGGGCCACTAGCATGCGTTAGAAAATGATGCAGGTAAAATAACCATATAGTTGTGTTAAACGTGCGCCCTTCCTGGGGCTACTGCTACAAGGTAAAACACACCACACCTTCGCTGGTCACTCTTCTTTGCAGAGTGAAAGGGCCCTGTTTTTTTCTGTTTTTTTTTGTCAGCTCGTGGCGAACGACTGACATGGCAAAACACGTGTAGTGCATGAACAGGCTTATTGGTGTTGACCCGTCACTATAGTGCTGTTATTAAACTGAGGGGGCCCCGTCACTGTAGTCACTACCATTTGTTTTACTATCTTAGGAACATGTCTCGTATGCCCTTTAACATGCCACAAAAGAATACGTAAGTCAACTTCGTTGAAGTGACACTGAAGTGAATTTTTCAAACTTGTGTTTGTGCTTGCATTGCATAGATTGGCCCAGGTAAACACACTTTTCACCATTTATCTAGTCGATAAAACAGTATTTAATTTATAAAGCCCGAAAGAATAAAAAATTACAATGCGATCGTTTACAGCGGCTCCAACAACTACAGCAGTGACGTGAAATGACACGCATTCGTCTTGCAATGCGATTGGACGACGTCTAAAAATTTAAAGTTTGTGGTATTTTTTCTGGTATGGTATTTTTTTTTTAGAAAACACTTTAGTACTACATGCAACAAGCATACGTGAAGGAATGTAGTAGTTGTGGTTTATTTTTGGAGAATAGTTCAAACCGGTTACGGTTCCATGCAACACGTATATGGCTAATGACGTAATCTGTGATTGCACATTAGCAATACTTTATGAGCTGCTATTCCAATGTTGGCTGCAGAAATTGGCCGGATGAGCCTCTTAGCGCTGATTCTAGCCAGCAAGTATCATTCCATGCAGTGACGAAGGACAAGCCAGGGTGTATGCAGAGCTAAATGACCTTCACGCCACCGGAGGTGCTCAACTGGGAGGTGTTTTCCTTGCACTTTTGCAGCTTGCCTGTCTCTTCTCTGTAGTACCCACCAGATCGAAAAAGGCAGTGCACACAAGGCCGACAGTTGGCCAATTAAGAATAAAAACCCCTGGGATTCAGGCCGCACAGTGTAAGAAAACTCGCGTAGTGCTCCACAACGTTGAACTACGCCAACATACAGAGCTGGCCAGAATAAGTAATAAATACGCATGGGATGCTCAGGCATATCCAGTCACATGCACACTGCTGCTTACTTGGATTGTAGCATTCTGAGCTGCTAATCGGAGCATTCCTTAAATAACGCTTGTGCAGTAGGCTTCACCCTAGCCCTCCTAAATATCTGATTACCAGCGACTGCATTCCTTCTGGCAGGAAAAGCGATCACCAATGCATGGTCATACTGCAGTCCAGCAGTGCTAGTTCACACTGGGAAAAAAGGCTTCTAGTACCTTTGTTTAATGCTTTACGATAAAAGCTTCGGTTGTCTTTAATTCTTTATTAGTTAAAGTAACTTGAATGACTCTTTTCCTGCTTTAAATGGCCTTAGATTTTCTACTAGCATACTAGTTCGCCCACGGGTATGCAGCTCACAGCTCCAGTGAAGCGAAGTCAGCGAAGCGTCGTAAGCGAATATGGTTTACATGTGCACTGGTGTGGCGCTACTTTGACTTCATCGACTTTACTAAGCTTGATACAGTCTACAAACAAAATGAAGCCACATCCTTGCGGTTGCAAATCTTGTTGGGGCTCAATTTTAACCACTGAGCAAGAATATATATATAAGAGGGGAAGGGTGATGGACCAGATAATGTAACCATGAAAACCAAAGGGACTAAAAAGCTTTGTAGCTGCAACAGCGAAGGAGAGAATGGCGCATTTTGGAATGCCGATCGTGGTGGCCGCACAGTTTGTTCTACCATGAGAGGTACCGGTAGCTCAACCTAGTCCAAGTGCTTGTGACGTTATCCGTCCGAACCAGGAAGATCGCTTCCACTCCTGTCTTGTTCTTGCTTTGTGGTTTTAACTTAGCGACCGAATTGCGACGACTCGCTGGTGGCCGACCGGCTAACTGTTGAAGGGTAGGCGAGCCGCACAGTAGGCTCAGTCAAGCCAAGCCTGCAAGAGTAAGTGTCATTTGCAACATCATAGGAAATTGGCAAGGAGGATGCGTAAAGGAAGACAGCACCTTTGAATTGATTGTTCTATCAAATGAAGTCGCGTAAGCACACCCAGAGTGGTTGAAACATGGCCTAGGGATTCCAGACTGTAATTTGCACAAGCAATCACTTCAGTGTCCCTTGGAATGTAAATGAACAGCTGCACACAATAGCTGTCACTTTACAGACCGAAACTAAATTCCCATTTATTTCTCCCCCAACTGAAATACGCACCAACCAAACTATTCCTGGCATTTCCACTGCTTTTGTTCTACCATAAAGTTGCAGCCCCTGGGTGTTTTCTTCTACAAGCATCGTGAATTTTTCTCAACACCAGCAAAGAAAATTTTACTGGGTGGATTCTTCCTTCGTTTCATTATCTCATTTGTTGCTTGCCGTCATGCTGGGCTGTTTGCAAGCATGAAAATCCGAACAAAGGGCGGAAACCTCGGAAACCTTTAAGGTGACCGCAGCCTGGATGTCTCGGTACGGTCTCAGTGTCACGGCAGACACAGCTGTTGTGGAAGAAGAGAATCACCGCAGGCATCGAGCTTCCACGGCTTTCCAGCGAAGAGTATTGCCAAACCTTTCCAAGGGCTTCCTGCCGGCATTTCGCTTTGGTACATGGTGTGTCTCCGAAGCAATCAATCATGGCACTCCAAAGTGATGGCCGCTAGAGAGCTGGTCCCCTGCACATGAAGACAGGCCAGTGAACCAACAGCGCTATTCCATTCTCAGATAGGTATGAGCCAGGCCCTTTCAGTGCAATGCAGATGGTTAATAAAATGTGTAAATATGCCGTCTCCACCATAAACTGACCTAAAAGAAAAGAATGCACAGAACTGAGCGAAGAGAGCATTTTACAGTAAATAAAAATCATGGGTCCTGCAAGAAATTTGCGCTGCTGGGGCTGACATGCAGTCGTTCACAAAACTGTAGTTCTACCCATTAGGCTAATGAGGCTTACGTGAAGCGAAAGTCACGTCATGCAGCGAGACATAGAGGGCAGACCACATATAGCAACACTACCGTAGCCACGTTCACAGCCGCTTTGTCCTGCAGTGGCTTCCTTCACAGTGCAGGCGAGACAAAGGCATGACAGCACACCTTTGTAGGGGTGTACAAATATCTAAAACTTTTGAACATCGAAGCAAACACTGACTTGGCTTCGAATGAACTTCCGAAGTATTTCAAAATTCGAAAGCATGCACCAACGCTCTCTATGTCTGGCGACAGGCTTTCCCGCGCCGCTCTGGTGATGTGCAGGTAACCGGCAAGAGAAAGGTGCCTTTAGAGCAGTGCCTCTTATGTCCTTAGCATCGAGCCAATCCATAGTTCTGCTTCTCTTTCAGCACCGTGACAACGTGGTCGCACTCAAGTTGCCCCAGTCAATGCTTTCTAGATAAGACTGCCCAACTGCACACTGTCAGAGTCCCCCGTCGTCGGTTTCCTGATCAAATGATATCTCCCTGTGCCTTTTTCTTGTTAGTTGACGCTTCCTGCAGGTATTGTACAGGAGGATTAAAAGAAATACAAACAACAGAGCGCACAGCCTCCGACACTTGCTGCACCCTCTGGCTGCAAATCCGGCTGCACGCATGCACTGTTCTGCCAGAGCGTTTGGGAGAGTGGCCCACTCTTACGGGAAATGCTTGATCAAGAAGCGACGCCAGTCATTTGTTCTGGGGCACCTTTCTGCGCTCTGTTGCCACTGAGCAGGATAATGGTTGAAGGAGGCTGCAATACGCCTGCTGCATGCTTGGCTACTGAGTATAGCAGATAACAGACATGCTGGCAAGGGGTAGGCTTGTTGGTGCTTGTGCATTCAAAAGTAAGAAGACGGGAATAGGGTGACCACTCTGCCTTTATTCCTTTGATAACACGCAACAAGAACACTATAAACGCACAGAATTTATCAGGTGTGCAATTGACCTGAACAAGCGAAAAGCTGTTCACACAATCAATCTGGGACACCTCAGAACATGGTACTTTTGTATTGGCACTGTCAAGAGATGGTACCTTTGTTCAAGATTCCGTGTCACCAGATCTTCGCTGGTCATCCACCTTAACAGAGTGGAATGGCTAATAATGTTCTGCCTGTTGCGAGTTCAGTGGCCCTCCAAACATACAACTAACACTACAAAACCCAGAGGTCGTTTAACAACACCCCCATCCATCTTGGCCAATGTAACCCAATCACCACCAAAAGCACAGTATGGATACACTTCTGGTCGGGTACGGCCAAGAAAAAAACTGATTCAATATTCCAGAAACCATGAAAGGCAACATGACGGCAAGATCAAGTAACCTGACTCGTCACAACTCTGCTTCGCGAAGGCAGTGCGTGAGTAAACACCAGTGCACGAGTTGGTCTAGCCTGTACTGCCAACTGGAAGAAGAGCAGACTAGCTGAAGCCACTCAAATGAGCAGAGGGCAAGCACTTCAACTTTAAATGCACGTGTGTCACCAAGCAAGCCCCACGCCAGCGTGTCTGCTACCTACTATATTTGGGAGCCAAGAGCGCAGCATGCTAATTGCAGTTTCCATGTCGCCCTTCAACTTGTATCCTGCTTAGTGGTGACAGAGCATAAGAACGCGCCTCAAAATAAATCAGCGCCGTTGCTTCCCTGATCCACCATTTCCCCTAACAGTAGGACACACTCTCAAACGCTCTGGAAAAACGGCGCGTGTGCCCAGTTTACTGAATTTGCAGCCAGACGGTGCAGCATGCGTCGGAGGCTGTGTGCTCCATTGTTTGTATTTCTTTCATTCCCCCCCTGTGCATACAATAGTGTACATTCAATATCTCAATCACTGGGTGTCAGCAGGCAGGGTGCAAATGGGGCACTTGCCCTCCCCCTCCTCCGCAAGCCACTCCCTCTCCCTGTACAATACGACGAATTTGCCTACAAGACAAAATCCTGCCGACACCCATGATCTCAATTTACCGACTGGGGAAAAAGAACTTTACGAAAATAAAAGACCTCAGCTTTGCTTATTCAAATTCTCAACTCTGCAGCCATAGCCTTGTTTTTTCCAGTTTGCGACAAGTGTTACCAAAAATCCAAGTTCACACACCTGAAGATCTCTTCCTGGTGCTTTCTGTCTGCACTTCGACACTTGTGAACTTGGTCCTCACGTTAGTCTGCGAAGGCTTGAACATGATTGGCACCACGCACTGCGTTTGGGAATCTCGTTTCCCAGACGAAAGTGACGGCCGAGTCCGGCAGGTTCCACAGTCGGCCAAGGAGAGCGATCCCATCCGTGTACCTGGGAACAGAGATGCGACAAAGGCAGCGATTGTGGAGTATTATTTATATCACATTCGCCGCATTATTCGCTGAGTGTAGTCTCTTTGTCTCTGCATCCTCGTTGAAGAGCTGTAGAGTTAGTGCATTCAAGGGGGTGTAAGCTGGGCTAATGGGGACCATGAACACAATACAGCTTTGTTCACTATACAACAAAACAATACATGAACAAAAATACAACTTCGCAGAACTAGCCTCTGGTAAATCTCGCAGTTCCATTCCAGCCATGAAAGACATTTTTTTTAATAACAACAAAAAACACAAGAAATATTAAAAAGCTTTGCACTTCGTGCTACAGTGATATAATGTCGGCACGAATGATATATACTGAGTAGAGGTGTTCGTTTTCGGGTGAAACCTGATTTTTACCCGATCTTTACGCCCCAAGCACGTTTCGGGAGATTCGAATTTAACCCGATTTCTCCCCGAATGGACCTTTTCAAAGCAGCGATCCGCACAGTCGTGCGCAGACAGTCTGCCATTCTCAACCAGTACTTGCTGGAAGCAAGCCCCACAAACACAGCTCCCGGACCCATTTAGTATTTGCATTACTCTGCCGCTTGCTACCTCAGGCTGGCAATGCTACCCTTGCATTGTTGTGCCTAGCTCATGGAAGCTGTGTTGTCGAGAGAACCTTCTCCCGGTTGAGATACGTTCAGTAATTGGATAGGCCTCAAATGGAGACCGACATGTTGCGCAAGGCGATCATATTGTATGTAAACAAAGATGAGCGAGAAATCCATGACCCGGTTTTCGTGAATAAAACGTTTCATTTCTTAGAAGTTATCAGTGCTCTTCACTGTCATCATTACAGATTCATTTCCAAACAAATGCAAAATTTCGGAGAGCATTTTCTAGAAACCCCTTCATGGCCCCCCCCCCCGATTACCAGATTGAAATAAACAACAATTTCATGCGCTAGAGTTAAAAAAAAAGCTCGCGATACCCTCTAAAATAAACTGAGTGCATTACTTGGTACATCTGTGGATTTAACCAGAAATACCCGAATTTCGGAATGGTTTCACAAAAACCCTGATTTCCCCCTGATTAACAGTTCGAAAAATAGCACCTGATTTTTACCCCCGATTTTAAAAATTTAAACCCCCCCCCCCCCCCCAAAAAAAAAATCCTAAATATGGGGCAGCACTAAAAGCATTTACAGTGAAACCTCGTTAATTTGAGCTTCAATAATTTTAAATGCTGGATAATTTGAGCTGTACTCAATTTGGTCTGGCCAAGCCCCCATAGAAGCCTCTGTATAAAAGAAGCCTGTTACTTCGAATGAGAGTGGTCTTGCTACAGATTATTCGGACCACGCGCCACCACACTGGCAAAACGACCAAAGAAACGCACTCACTGCCTGCACACGAAGCATTGCCACCTACAGAACATCTAAAAGAACAGAGAAAGAAGGTAAAATCCGGTAAAAACAAACTGAAACCCCCATGTTGCATGTTATGGAAGACGTATTCTTTGCGGACTACGTTGCTGTGGACGTGAGCGCAGTTGTGTGGTGCTCTGACAGATGAAGACATCATTTCTCAGGCCAGAAGCACAGAACCTGTCTCTGCAAGTGACAACGTGGAGGAAGAGGGCAAAGCGCCAGTGCGGCCGTACACCCAGAAGTGATTGCCTGATGGAATGCCGGTCGTCTTTTGTTTAGTTTTGAAGAAGGCGAAGAGGTGGGCTTCCACTACAATCGCTCGTTGCAAGGAAAAAGTGCTGGCTGACTTCTTGAAGGATGAAAGGCAGACTGCAAAATTATGAGACTATTCGAGAATAAAATTGTCGACCTGCCTACTGATTCCCCAGTCCCAGTGTACTGTTTCTATTTGCACTCTCATTAGTTCGAAATTTCCTTAATTTGAGATTAATGCCAGGGTTTGGGTGAGTTGGTACTCCATTGAATTAATGCTTACAGCGCGAACAATTAGATGAAGGATGAAAGAGAGTGGCTACACGGACATGCGCTTGTCCGTGTAGCCACTCTCTTTCGTCCATCATCTAACTGTTCGCGCTGTAAGCATTAATTCAATTAACTGAGGTGGCATCAGCTTGCAATTCAAATTAACGAGCTTTTACTGTATCCGTGCATTAACTGCAAGTTAGCACTGAAATGATGCGATCAAACGGAACCAGAGGCCCCACACAAACACCCATTCATTTCTCAGCGGCGACTTAGGTCAGCAGCCGCCAATTGTACAAACAAGATTCTGTGACGACATAGACAAACCACCGGAAAGTGGCTGGGGAATTGCCACTGCTTCGTATGTTTCCTTTGATATCTAGATTATTTACTTGAAGCTGGCGATAAAATTGGAATCATTGCTATCAGGACAAAGCAGTCTTTTGAATACCAAACTTAAATTTGTCGTTGTGGAGCAGCTCAGGCAGTGGGAATTATGCCATTTTAGAGCAGCTTTAAAGCATTAGAAGAGAAGTTTTGGAGCAGTACGATCATATTTTGGAACCCCTGTTTGTAGAGTCATTGTTACAGCCCCGCTGTTAATGGCAATTATAATTTATTATACGTACACAAAAAGCTACAACATAAATTCTTTTGCCAACTTTGATGCTCAGGGGAGTTGGTATGTGGGTGTTTGTATTGAATCCCGTGTTCTCACAGTAATTCAGAGCACGAGGGTTATTTTCCACCCCCCCCCAAACATCGATATAAAGTTGGCACAGGTCACGCCACATGCGCACGCAGAAAATACAGCACAAGTATCACAAAACATTCGTTATGAAGTATATGCCGCGCAACGCTCTAGCACCTTTAACAACATCACCCTTCTAATTCCCTTAGCCCTGCGTTTTGCAACCACTGGCCACTTTAGACTGGTCAGATATCATGTCTTTCATTCTACACTCATAGCCTTCATTAGCTACCATCCGAATGTCGCTGACACTGAACATCTCTCTATTGTCTACGGTACAGCACAGCAGCTTACAACAATCAGCAAAAAGCTGTGCTTTGCTAAATTTGGTGGCGTACACTACAGCATAGTTTTGGAACAGAATGGCACAGAAAATGTAGATTGGTGCAAAACCGTGCAAGTGGCACAATGCTTCCACACCAGTAGACGCCTGTCTATCTTATTCAGCAGCCATGGCCTGCCATCTGCCTACTGTCCAGTCAGATTTAGAGTTTTTATAGATGTCCACACTATGTTTGATTCAATTGATTGTAGGGTTTAACGCGCCGACACAACGCAGGCAATGAGATGCGCCATAGTGGGGATCTTTAACATGCGCCGAAATCTCGTACACATGGGCATTTTTGCTTTTCGCCTCCATCATAAAAGCGGCCACTGCGGCCGGGAATCGAACCCGCGACCTCATGCTCAGCAGCACAACGCCTCAGCCACTAAGCCACCGCGGCGGGCTCCACACTATGTTTCATAAACAAAATGACAACTTGCCCAGGGTCAGGGAAATGGCTTATAAATTTTGTGCCATCATAATAAGAGGGTACAAACTAACAAGAGCCAAACAAACAGCTCCCACCACCTCTGGCAGACCTATAAACCCTAAGCATCTACCATATAGTAGTTAAAGATTGTACTGAAAGTACAGTGGTTAAAAATACGTTTTGCAATGCTTTCATACAGTGCTCTAATGATGAGAAGTATCAGATGACACCCAGGATTTAAAAGACGTCTGTATTCTTTGTGAAACCAACATGTTAACCATACGCACCTGCATTTATTTTCCTTGTAACTCGTGTCTGCATTTCAACGTTTTTAAATACAATCTTCAACGTTGCCTGTGAAGATTTGAACATCAGTGGCACCACACACTGTGTTTGTGAATCGCATTTCTGAACCGAAGATGATGGCCAAGTTTTGCTTCTCGCACACTCCGCAGCAGAAGCAGATTTCACTGGTAAATCTGGAACGAGAAGCGCAATAAAATGCCATGAAGCACAAAGTTGAAGGAACAGCAAGGAATTATCCGTAGATTGTGCGACGTTCAGCTTATTAATAAGGCTGAGTCTACATCTCCCGCAGCCGTGAGAATTACCTCCGGGGGGGGGGGAAATTGTCACGGCAGTTTTTAAAAGGTGGCTGGCCTAAAAATTACGGAATAGAATTAGTCTCCCTAAGTAACCTAACATAAACCTAACCTAACCTAACCAAACGCATCATAACCAACCCAAATCCAGCCCAACTGCAGCAAACCTAACCTAACCCAGCCCGACACAGAACACAACATACATTAAACCTGCTCCAACGAATTCTAGAAGCCGTCTGCGTCGATCTCTTGATATAGTAATAACAATATGTAAAAAAAGCAAATCACAATTAGCGAATTCCAGAAGCACTTTGAAAAAAAAAAATTCGCGTCATCAAATGCCGGAACTCGCAACCCTCGGCCTTCATGTTAAAAAACAAGTACTTACCACATCGCTCAGGAGCAGCGGTAAGGAACGAGATTTGTAGGGAATATTGTACCACAAGCATACCTTGCCAGATTTTCCGGGATGGGCAATTAGGGAGATCTGACCGGAGAGGGGGTGGTGTTGTAGGCAACAACAGAATGGGTAACTTTACACACATTTTATTTACTTACAACATAGCAGGAAATGAAACGCTTCTTGTGGTCCAAACTACAACAGCTACACCACTCAAGGCCAACTGCACTAAATTTCACCCCTGGCTAAATGCCTTCCGAATGTGTAGTAGGTACCAGGAAACTACTGCCACGCGAGCGGTAGCTCTGTGCAACTGCGTGGTGATTCAGTTTCAGGCACTTAAATCACGCCCTTTGCAGACGACAAAGCCACCTGGCCGGCGTGGTCCGCGCAAACAGCCATTTAGCGGCAAGTGACACGCCAGCCGTCCAGGCCGATCGGCCTGCCTTGCAGCGGGAGAATCCAGGAAACTTGCATTTCGCGCCGCCGGTACGCCTGGCTTTCATGGCTCCGAAGAGGCTTCGTTAACCGTACGCTTCTCTCTTTTTCGAGTGTCGTCGCAGCATCATGCCTACACAGTGTGCTGCTGTCGGAGCGCGCGAATAGTGTCGTGCTTGCGAGACAAGCACTCTCTTTTCCGCGCGCCTCCCACACCCCCGCACGCGCGCGCTGGCCGAGCCTCTCTCGGCCGGTCCGAGCTCGCGCCGTCAGGCCGGTAGGCCGTCTGGCCGCTCGCGCCGACGGCTGATACGTCACTTCCGCCTGCCCGTAATGGCCGCGTTTTGCCCAGTTTCGTTTTCAAAATCGTCGATTTTTGCTGGTCGCTTGCGGCGTAATTACGCACATTTTAGGCGTCATACTTCACATCGCGGTCTTTTTACTCATACTATGCAGGAACAGTGATTTCGCGCGGTCGAAATTTTGAGTGCAGTTGGCCTTTAAGTGTTCGACGCGGCTCCCGCCGCCCCTTTCAGAAAGTCCTGGAAATAGTACTGCAAGCGCAATACAAAACAGCAGGAACTCAACTGTTTTGTTCTTTCGTATAAACTAACAACAAGCTACACCACTGGAGACTTGCTAAGTCTTCAGAACTGCCGTCCAGAACGACCGTGCTTGTGCGTAAATGAAAGCGGCGGTGGCGCTGCACTTCCATCAACAGTAAACTAACAATGGGACGAACTGGTTCACCGTCTGCGCATGGCCGACTACGCTTTTTAGCACTTCACTGATAGCGATGCTGATTGGTGTCGGGTTCAGGTATACCTCCGGCGCCTTGTGGCCAGACTGGGAAAAAGATTTGGCCAAAGACGGGTGCGTTTTCGGGAGATTTTTGTTTCGGTCGTACAATCGTACAAAACCATGAAAATTCGGGAGTCTCCCGGAAAATTCGGGAAACCTGGCAGGTATGCCACAGTATCTTAGTGTGGCAGGTTTAGCCAATTAGATGCGATTGCCGTGAGAAATTTCTGATGGTGATTCTCATGGTTGCCGTGATAATAGACACTACCTATATTAATAATATATCGCCAATGCGTAACGAGAGGCAGTCAGAACAGTAAATTAAAATGCAATGCAAAAACTTGCATTCGATTCGACAGTGCCGCAAGATTGCACAGCTTCACAGTCAATCCAACAACCGTGTGCGATGATAAAGGTATCCCGTGGGAATGTTTCAATGACACTGCATCAATGTTCTGAAAACTGAGTTTCCAAATACTCTCACGTGATACTGGCAGTGACTTTGAATCCTCCTGGAAAGGAGAGGCCATCCTCAACTGCAGCACCGCCACAGCCAGCTTGCACTTTCCACAGCTCACTGTCTAATGGTATGCAATAGTGAACCTTTTCATTCTCTTTCCCGACTTTGCAGGTGGTAACTCGACAGCAGCACTGTCGTGTATTCACTCAAAACGAGTTGAAATTTTCATTTTTCTTTTCTTGTAGAGAATGCACGATCGTGCATAGTGTAGGTTCGCACTGTCCAATAATACTTGCGTGTTTCTTTCCCACCAGCGACAGGAGGGAGGGCTCCCCAAATCGGCACAGAGCAAACGAGCGGCACGACAAGGCGGATACGTGCGTATTTTTACAAGATTCACCCACATCTTACAAGATTCACCCAAAAGAGATGTATCGTGATGAATAAACTACCAATGCTAACTGGTATCAACGACACCCACTGATGGTGAGCAAACATCTCAAAGACAACGCATTCCCTTACTGGAAATGCACGCTCCATGACACATAGTAGTGGTGATGACAGAAAAAGCAAAGAATGAGGGTTAAAAACGTTGCAGTGAAACTGCAAGCTTTCCACTGTTGGTAAATGGAGTTATATTCGGAAGATGCTGCTAACCGCATAGTCTGATGACTGGGCTAGTTCTTCCACTATGTTCATAATGTGTTTCAGGAACTTTTTAATCATTTAGATATTATTTCTTAGAACTTCAGAGTTAGCAGGGTCTAACCGAGTGAGAAAGTGCCAGACATGCCACTGGTTTTTGTTGTTCTAACCATTGAAGTCAACAGACACTCTAATTTTTGGTCATACCCTAGAAGTGTGTTGGCTGGGAAATTAGCGTAGCTGCAGAAGATAAGAACCCCTATGGCATCTTAGCCCAGTATTAGGTCGGCTCATCTGCACAATACTAAAGCTGCGCATGCAAAATGAGAGCTAAAAAGCACACACATGACAGCCTGAATGGACAAAAGAAACATCACTTGGAGGTTTCGAAAATTCTTATCCTCTTGCTCCTAACATCACCACGCCATTCCAGCTAAGATTCTTATTTGTGCCACTTCACAAACCTGGAAAAGGTTATGCTCGTAGAGTGCACCCCAAAGTTTGCTTTGGTCACGGAGTAGGAACAAGGCAGGAGGGGAAATGGCGCTTCCTTTGGTGGCCAGACAGCGTCACAAGCACTTTGCCTAGGCTAAGCTGGCAGCATTTGTAATGTGGGCAAGAAACTGCACAGCCTTCTAACGAATTGTGGCTGCTATAATTTCGTTCGTCAGGTGCCGCTAGCCTCTCCTTCACTGTCACAGCTACGAAGCCTCGTAGTCTGCGTTGGTTTTCCATTGTGACATTTTCTGGTCGCTCTCCCGCGCCAGTCGCAATGGGCCGTTTCCCCTACTATATATTCTTGCTGCATGGCTCCCTATAAATAGTAGGTGCTAAAAGAGACATCCTCACCATGAAATGCTTTGGCAAATGCACTGAACATCCTGTTGCCAACACCGTGATTTGTTAGAAACCGGCGCTTGGAGTGGTCACCGGTTGAACAGTTCTCCAAGTGTGGTGACGTCAAGCCGGGTCGCTTAGTGGCCCAGCAACTTCTCGTCTTTGATGCACCCGGCCCACTGCCCGGGAACGATCTGCATGAATGGATGGATGGGGTCACTAAAAGATAAAGACTGCACGAAGCGATGCTCCGTCTCTCTGATGAGAAAAAGTCTCCTCAACAAGCACTGGGAGGAGAATCAGCAGCAGTAAGCAAGAATTAGTCAAGAAAAAGTTTGCACTAAAACCAGAGCAATGAGAAGACAGGTCCACTGTGGCCGAGATAGTCGCGCACGACACAGCACACATGCCGCTAGTGTTCTACTGCGACATCCACGGCGGTTCCGGCCACTTCAAACTTCTTGAACCAAGCAAGATCTGTATCAACTGCCCACGCAGTATGACCTCACACTTTTGTGGAACGCACGACCTTCTTTTACTCCTACACGTATCAACTGCTTTTTGTCTTGACAATTTGAGATCGACGTCACTCTACTTCTACTTTTCTTTAGCTTGATTACGGGTTATTTGAAAGACGCACTCTAATTAATCATTCCTTTTCTACCTACTGTGGTTGCCTTTGCGATGCGTTTGGGCTAATACTGCAATTCGAGGACTGCCCCCAGATTGGAGGTCTCGGAAAATGCACAGGAATACATGAAAAAATCGAGCACCGCTTTATTTTGCCTGGCTTCTTACTACAGGCCATACCAGACGCTATAATCGCACTGAACAAAGTAACATCAGCAAGGTACCCCTTCTTCAGAAACTTGAGGTTCGGCCTAATGCGCTGGCTATGCCCCAGCTTTCCACTTTACCACTCTAACCATCTCAGTGGTCACATTTTCTCGCTTAGCAGCGACATTGGTAGCCAGTCGCTTCATTTGTTGTTCACCAGTATTGGCACGTCTCCCATCCTAATTTGGTCATGCGTGCACTGTCCTCATCACGATTCTACAAAGCGGTCAGGCAGTGGCGGGAGTTATGATTAAGACCCTTCCAGGCACAAGTGGAGCCACTAGTTAAGGTTTTATATAGTGGGTCCAGGCACAAGCAGCTGGTGAGCCGCGCCTCTCTTCCACACAGCCGCTAGGCTCTTCGCTCCATCGCTCTGCTGATGCTGGCAAGCCGTTATTCGCCGTGGCCCTCCCATTTATTACTAACGCAATGAAATCAAGAACCATTATCGCGGAACAACACTCATCGCCTACGCAGTGCTTCGTGAAGTATACTTGCCCGCTCTGGAGGATTTGTTCGCTGCACGCTGACGCGCAGCTTCTCGCTTCCGCTGGAGTCTGACCTTGCGTTCCTCCGGCGTTTCTTGGAGGACTCGCTGATGCATAACCTCACGCATTCGCTGAAGTCGGCGCTGCCTAGCGTCTTCCGATTGATTCGCATAGCGGCGACGTGCCGCTGCTGCGCGGCGACGCTTCCTCGCTAGGATCTCTTCTTCCGTCGGAGGAGGTCTCTTGGGACGCGGCATTTCGACTGCATAGAGACTCATGCTAGGATAGTAATGTGATGCTAGCGTTCAGGCGACAGCATCGATAAATAACCGTTGAAGTTGGCCCGGAAGAATCAACCGACTGCTGTGGCGGGAAAGGGTGAGCTCTTGGCGGATATGACGTTCGTCCGTCGTTCAGTTGTCATCGCCTCCTGGAGGCGCGATGATTCAGTTTTGTTTGTTTAGCGCCTCTTGTGCTCGAAAGGCTCAAAAGTGTCAAAAGCAGCAGGTCTCCCGACTACGCGCGGCAACGCAGTGGTCGTCGAACAAGCAATCGTCGTTCAAGAGTACCAGCATAGAGAAGTATTTCAGCGTCTTCTGGTGTGAAGCCGCCCACTCCCTGTACTGCTCGAGTTCACTGTTGAACGTCGGACGTACCCCTATCCCAGAATCTAAAGGTTCGTCGGACGTATCCCGACCCCAGCGGCCAAAGATACGTCGGACGTACGCCGACCCCGAAAATATTACGGTACGGCGGACTAAAGTCCGTTCTCCGATGAAGGGACTTCGCGTCGGACGTGCCCGATATTCAGAGGTGGACTATCCGGTGGATGACAGTGCAGGCCAGACGGACGCACCCGCAGGCCGCAGACAACCGCAGATGTATTCTGAGGTTGTGGTTTCCTCTGGAAATGCAAATGCGGTGCTACGCAGGAAGAGCTTCCCGTGTGGTCTGCTCCAGTCTATTACAGGGAGGAACTAGGAACAAAGAAAAGGATGTAACAGAGAAAAAGACACCGGCTTGCGGAAAAGAATGATGTCAAAGTGGTTTTCTCTGCATTGTCAAAGCTAAAAGGCATGCTTGGGAAAGTGAACCGGAGACAGGAAGGCAAAGAAGAATGTGGCGTGAAACACAGGTGAAAATTTGTTGATTGTCAGACTGCGTGTAGTATACAAAATACTATACTGCTAACATGTAGGGAAGCTGATATCGGACAAAGCAGAAGGTGCGTCCACGAACGCCTCGGAGAACACCGATACACATGTCAGCAAACATAGGCAACGAGCAATCTGTCACTCCATTGCAAAACTTGCAAACCGCGCAAGTGCACACCGCAGTTTCAGAACACGCACATTTTGGCACGCGTTAAAGGCAGGATAACGCACGAGATCATAGAAGCCTATCACATAATCACAGAAGCGGATGGATGCGTTAGCACTCCGTCAATCCTGCTTACTAATGAGGAGCGAAAATTCATTCAGAGAGAGCCACCATGATGAGAAAGATAGCATATTGCAAGCATTCATTCCCACATTTTCCTGCCAGTGTTCTTGTCCACTGTTGTCGCCCGAGTAGATCTGTTTCTACACTTTCATGTTTGTTTATAAGTTTTTTCGGTTTTTACCGCGCAAGTGCAGAGTGTCGCTCTTGCGTGTACATTTAGGTTTCCCCTGTTTCTGTTGTCTTTTTTAGCAAACAGTTGCAAGTTTGTGCCTCAACCCAGTCCTGTTAGCGTCCTATTTGTCTTTGTATACATAGCACAATTCAATATAAAACATCACCAACTAGCCCCATTGCACGTCCTTTTGAATAATAGCGAAGCCAGTTGGCGTTAAATAATCGATGAAAATACAAGACTGCAGAAGGACTGCTTTCATGGTCATCTCTGCCATTTCCGTGCTCTTCATCTATTGTTCAATTTCGTCTGGCAGCATCTCCTGACCACAGTTATTCGCCCGGCCACTCCTGCTTCAATGCGCACGGCACTGGTTGCAGCCTGAAGGGGTAACCATATGTAGCGATTTAGGTGAACAACGCAAAAAAAGTAACTCAATAGGTACAGTAAACAGGTAGTGTGGGCAACAGCGACGAGCGGAAACATTGGTACACTGCCGCAGATGGCAATGAGAGTGACGAGTAGTCGCCGTCGCTCGGCTGGCAAATAGCAGCCCACATATGGGCAACGGTGGTGGAGGGCCCCAGCGGCAGTGTATCAATTTTTTTGCGCATCGCTGTCACCCACACTACCAATTTACTTTACCCATTGAGTTACATCTTTTGCGTCACTCATCAAAATAGCAGCACGTTGTTACCCTTTTATTGATGTTTTTGCAGTACCGGTCCTCCTGGTAGCCGCCACAGGGAACTAAATAACAAACAGCCATAAGGCATTCCCCCCTCTTAAATGTTTATGCACAAAACATTCTCGTCATTCAGTCTGCCTCGCAGCCCCACCTGTCGCACGTACCTCTCAAATGAATACCATGGAAGCACATTGCTGAGACTAATCTGCAGTTAGCGGGGCCCCTTTTTCTTATTTTTTTTTTATAGTTACTCTCTCACTGCCGTCTGCTTTCAGTGTGGTCATCACCAAATGTGTTTTCCCCTTTCCTTTGTAAGCTTTTTTTTCCTTGTGTGCACGTATGAACTCACCACGAGATGTTGGAAGAGCGGGAATAAAAATGTGCAGCATTAGAAAGCATATCCGCTCTCCAGTTGGCAAGCTGATGCTGTGCCCTTTTGTTTATATGTTTATATTGTCAGAGGCAACTGCCGAGAATGGCGGACCAACAGCGCACGCATGCGCAAATCGCTGCTGGAAAAAGGTCGATCGGTCCCCACCTATGCTTAGGCTGTAACTGACGTTGCACCTGTCCACCGCTGTGTCGTATTTCGTCGTTCTTGCTGTGTGCACATTTAAGGAACATTTCAAGAGTAGTAACACACTGGTTGATAGTTATGTCGAAGCAAATGTCAAAACAAAACCGACCTGATCTACATCCCTGCCTGACCTTGACATGTGTACGAGTTCTTCAGTGTGTACTGAAACAATGAAAAGATAGGGATATGCCACACGCTGTTTGCTTAGTCTTTTCAGTTTTTTTTTTTCTGTTTCTGTTGCAAGAGTAAAATTTGACGTCCGATTAATACGGCTGCAGAGGAAAACTAAACAGCTTTACCAGAAACTTTGCAGTTGAAGAAAAGCATACCTTGGTACGGGATTTCTTTAACATATTCCCTTTACCGAAATTTGGGCCACCTTGAAATATGACAGGACAAGCGTTTGTCCTGTCTCTTTTTTATTTTTGTTCTTTGTTGCATTGTCAAGTATTTCAATGTACGTATGAACTAGCTCAATAGTACACGTTTCTACGTCTTGACATGCTTCCATTTTTCGCTTGCATCAGAAGGTTGCCACAGCTGGGGTGGAGTCCTCATCCCTATGCTCAATAGCACAGAGGCTTACGACAGACAGCTGCCACGGAAATGTCCATGTTCCAATTACCTTTAATGACATTTGTACAATGACTCAAGCATTCAGCCAAGCTATGTACAGGGTCCCCTATAATTTTTTTTCCGGGGGCAAAAACTTCGAGTGCTATGCACAGAAAAGCAGTCAGTGCTCCGCGACGATTGATTGGGCTGTGCCAGGCAGCACAAAGGCCAGTTGCCATTTAGCCTATGTGGCAGGGCCACAAGAACCTAACTGGGTGTCAGTGTTGAGTTTGTGTTATGATGGGGATGCCACGAACGGCAAGAGTGTGAGAATGAAGCGATGACATGCGGCGACAAACGTGAACGTGGAAGATTTTGCTAGAGAGGCTGGCCATAATTAGCAGGAGGCCAGGTAGGATGATGCTTGTCGTGAAGTGGAAAACGCTGCAGAGAGATGAAAGTACACTGCTGACATGGAAAACTTTAGTCAGTGTATGGAAAATTGAGGAGAGCCTTTCTGGATCAACAGTGTGGATTTACCTAACTGGAGAAAAATATGTCGGTGGGCAAGTCGATATTCATCTGTGGAACACGTAACATTGCAAAGGTTGACAAAGACTATGAGAGAACGCGAAACAAGCGCTGTCCCATTTTATCGTTTGGTCTTTGCCAACCTTTGTGGTGGAGTGTTGCCTTGTTCATCTTGTGAAAGCAGGTCCTCTCTCCTAGCAGGTGCATGTTGGAATGTACACGACATTGCAGCTCTCAACTTGCAGCATGTTTCAGCAGAAAATGCCTAGGCTTTTTGCAACGACAATTTGATTGCCTTCAACAAGTTCAGTAGTTCGAATGTTAGTGCATAACCATAGTTTGCAGCTTTGATAGCCAACCACCTTCACAGAGTGGAATGGCCTTGAATTTTCTCTGTTGTCAAGGGGCAACCACAAGGTGCTATTTTAATGAGTGACAAAGCACACGTAACTCAATGGGCGCTGGAATCGCTGTGGGTGGCCAGAAGAAAGCAAGGCAACAAAAGTCAGCAGCAAAGGAGCTCGACGGCAATCTATTATCGCTGTCACCCTTCGAGTTCTGCTTGCCACATCGCTTGCCAAAATCGCCCAGGTGGTTATTCAACTCTATGGTTTAAAAAATACTGACACAGAATTGGCAGGTTTGTGAAGCGAAGCTTTCTTTGCCTGTTCTCCCGATTTTCTGGGCAGTGCTACTGTCCTCTTTCCTGCACGTGCTGCTGGGTCTCTTACGGCTCACCAGATGGAGGTCATCCCCATATTCCCATCTGGCACTGTGGCAGCACTGTTTCAGTACATGCACATGGCATGTGCTACGTGCTTGGAGTTGCCGCCTCAACAGCGTGCTGGCCAAGTACGCAGAAAGAGCAGAAGACTATATAAACAGGTGCCAGCAAAATGGCTACAGAGCATTCACTCAGCATTGAGGACACCCAGGCAAGGAAAAAAGTGTCACATGGGCAATCGGATAGAGCGGGAAATATGAAGAAGACTGCTGAAGCCCTCTAACAAGCAGCACGACGGGTAGTGCAGCAAAATAGTTACCATGCTCGTAAAGCCACCTCGCCACAGCTGCCCATGGAGCAAGAATATATAGGAGGGGGAATGGCCCATTGCCTCAGGTGCAGCTGAACGACCAGATGTCAAAGTATAAACTAAGACGGACTATGAAGCTTCGTAGCTCTGACGTTGAAGGAGGGGGTAGCGTAATCTGATGGATAAAATGATAGTGGCCACAATTCATTCCGGGGCTGTGAAGTGAAATGCGATCGCAGCCGGGCCATGCAGTTTCTTCTTGCGTGACAGATGCCACTACCTAAAGCTTGGCCAAGCGCGCTTGTGATGTTATCTGGTCGCCCAAGAAGTGCTGTGTCCCATCCTGTCTTATTCTTGCTGCTGCCACAGTCACCATTCAATGATAATTTCTGTCAGCCAATTGTCTTGTTCTTTCCCAAAGCAAGCAAACAAAACCACAAAATTGTTTTACAATTTTGGTTTCACTGCGTTCAACCATGGGAATTTTTTTAGATGCGACGCATCTCTTGCTCTCGGGTATGTCCCTCCGTTGTCGTCGCGGCGTTGTCCGCACGCTCACTGCACATGCGCAACACTCTCCGTCTCATTATCATAACAGTTTCGCGTGTGCGCTTCGCTGCTCTGGGTGCGCGCATGTGTGCGCACTCTCACTCCGTCTCATTATCATAACAACAGCTGCGCGTGTGCGCTTCGCTGCTCTGGGTGCGCGCATGTGTGCGCATGCGCGTGACTCCCCTCCCCCCGGCTCCTCTCCTTTCAAAAGCGGGAATATAAGAAAATACTCCCTGTTCTGTGGTATAAGCGGGGGAGCGCACGGCGCCGGATCAGTGCCAGCGCTCGCTCTCGCACTTGACTTTGCTTGACGATACCTCCGTGCAAGATCTTCCGATGAAGACGTGATGGAAGCGACAGTCCCTTCAGCGAGTGGACTGACGCAATCCAATACCAGCGTCAGTCCAAACGCTCAAGGCAACGCAGAAGACAAGGCTGCGAAGCGAAGAGCTCGTGATGCCGAACGCAAACGGTTGAAGCGAGCGGCCGATGCTGAACTCCGTCAGCGGGAAGCTGCGTCCATGCGTAAGAAGCGAGCAGCGGATCCTGAACTTCGAGAACGTGAAGCTGCTTCGAAACGTCAACGTCGAGCAGTGGCGTCATCCGAGGTACGCGAGAAGCGAACAACTGCCAAACGTCAACAGCGTGCAGCAAACCCCGAGCTACGACAACGAGAAGCAACGGCCGCACGCAAGAAGCGAGTAACGAACCCTGAACTACGTCAACGTGAAGCGGCTTCAAAACGTCAACGTCGCACTGCGGATCCGGCGACCGTTCGCAAGCGAGAAGCGGCTGCTAAACGACGTCAACGTGAGTCTGCACTGGATGCTGTCCGCGAAAGCGGCAGCGCGAGCGAAGGAGTACGCTTCCGCAGACGCTCGTTTCAAGCGCGACTTAAAAGTAAAATTACGCCCATCTTACCCGCGTATGAGAACACCCGCATGTGATGGAAATGCATCATACGCGTTCACAACACATTTAGAATCAACCCAATGGAAACGCCAATTGAACCCCCCTGATGCGTCGCATCACATCAGGGTTTCCTCGCGGGAAGATTCCTCTCAGGCATGCGTCCGTGCGTGTACACTAGGGCGTCGACAAGGAAAAAAAATTTCGTCTCCAGAGCTAGTGAGTCTAGTCTTGTAGGTTCATTGAACAGAAGTGTCATAACCTATGATGAATGGCCTATTGTTCATCTTAGTGCGCTCGCCGCAAGTGTCGGGAGCGCCGTCGCTAGTGACGGCAGTGCCGCCCGCCTAGCGACCTTATGGGCAGTTGATCGGTTACAATGGGACGGGCGCGCATCGTGCGCACTAGAGCCACTAAATAAGCTAGTGGCCTAGTGCGCACGGAAGAGGAGCAACGCACCCTTCTAGGACGACGGCGGGAGCAAAAGCGAGAATGGGCTCGCCGGCGGCGAAAAGCCGTATCGTGTGTCTGCCGACGAGCTCGGCCTGTCGTGTGTGCTGACCGACGAAGACCTACAGCGCGCCCGTAAAGAACGCCGGCGTCAGCAGAACCGGGAATGTCAGCGCCGGCGGCGGAACGCCGCCAAGGCCCGTCGTAGCGATCCCCGACCGGGCGACGATCCGCAGCGTACCCGTGACGAGCAGGTGCGCGGAACAGAACCGGGAACGCGAGCGGCAGCAGCGGCAAGCGTCCATGGCCAGAAGCGGGCGGCGGACGCCGCTCGCAAACGGCAAGCTCGTTACGACCGCAAATACCGCGAGGCTGAAAACGCATAACGCCGACGGTGCTGCTATCCTTCGCAACGTTTCGCCGGTACTGCGGCACGGCTTGAGCGTGAGTTTGTGGACAACCCATTTGGCTTAGCGTGCGGGGCTTTGGGGCATGTGGTCGCTCTGGTTCGCGGGCGATTTGACTACCCAGAGAGAGAGAACGAGCTTATGCGTAGGACAGTGGCGTAGC
>JABSTR010001801.1:0-17129 GCA_013339765.2 Haemaphysalis longicornis | reverse complement strand
GTGCTAAGCACGTACCACCGACGCCATCCCGCCCAGCGTCGATTAGACTGAAATGTGAGGGTATCGCCTCGTTTTTCCTTCCGCTCGGACTTTAGTTCGGACTGGTGTTTAAAGCTTTCCTCCGCGTTGCGCCAGTGCTTCATTTTGTTGCTGTTGAGGCGCCTAGTTCTTTTCCTAAGTGTTTGTGTGTCCGCAAAAGAATATACGTTTTTATCTTTTCCACCCCTTTTATGAGAAAGATAGCTTTTCCGTGGTCGCCAAGCTCACGCAATTGTTGCCTAACCTTTGAATTTATCTCGTAACGAAAATGAAGGTGGATCGCACAAGTGAGGGCGGTAATAGGGCGGCCCAGAAATATAAAAAAAATGTTGGCGGGTTTCCTATCGCCGATATATAACTATTGTCAGAAAGGCAGCCCTAAAACCCATGTCGGCGAATGAAAAAACTGCACAGGCTATGCTCTGATTAAAGTCCCATTCCAAGGGAAAAGAAAAAAAAGTGCTAGGTTAAATTGGAGTGCACTATCGGAATCCCGTACAAGCTGCGCTGTTGTGTCGTCGGGGTTATATTGAAGGTGCAAGGCTTAAAAAACGACACAGCTGGCGGCGCCGCTCCATAAGTTGGAGACCAGTTTGTTACACATTACCTTGATTTCCGGACTTTCCACCGGGAGTTCTCCATTACTCTTATGCCCCAATTGTTTCATCTGCAGGCTGACACACCTCTCTCAAAGTGGATTGCATTAGTACACGTTATAACCCTCGCCAAGTCCAAAGCCAACGCCCGTACTGCAAAAGCGAAGAAATTGCTGTGCGTAATGCGACCATAGCTGAAATAGACGAGCTTCGCGGCCTCGGTAGAGGGACGGTATGTTGTATGCGACTACGATTTTATTCCTATGAATGGCGCGCAATCTGTGTCATCGGGCCCACCAATATACCCCCAAAAAATCTTTCTTTGAAGAAATGCGTACATCGTAGACAGAATCGCTCTTTATTTTAACGGTGGGTTACAACTGAGGCGTTTTTTAAAGAAATGAGCGAGATCCAGAATCCCGAACTGAGTCGAATCAAACTGCACTGATCAGAAACCTCCACAACTTTCCTCAAATAATGAACTGGCAGAAAAAATAGTTGAGAGAACGCCCTCAAAACATGTACGCAGTTTGATGATAATAGCAGAGCCGGATCGCACAGGAACGGGCATAGCTCACTCCTCGCACTCGGGGTAGTGGCCCGTGTTCTGCCCTAGGATCGGGGCTATCGGTTGTTGGGCTTTTTTGTCCGCTTTCCGCGACATTTACGGTGCCGCCAAAACCGGGAGATCGGACCACGCGCACACTGGTGTTTAAGCGCCGCAGACGCCCACGTATGCTAGGGTAGGGATTCTTTTGGATGCAGCTCATTTGGGAGGCCTTGTCCTCGAACGCTGCTCGCCACTCGTGCTCGTGCTGGAGCCACCCGGCCGCCAGGCTTCGCCGCCGTCTGTCATTGAGGAGCTACGCCGCCGCCGTCACCTTGTGTGAGAAACCGTCACAAGGGGCGTCGCTGTAATTGTATCGTTGATAGAGGATCCAGACACACTGACAGACCAGATCCACTCGCACCTGCGCGCCCTCAAGAGCAGGTATGAGCAAATTCATGACCTCGACCAGCACGTCCAGGAGACCATCGATTTGGACGAGTTAGAAGCTGACTTCTGCAATAGCGTTGAATACGACAAAAAGGACTCCTTGACCCTCTATCACGTCTACTCCGTCAGACACTCTACGGTTTCTTCCTTGGTTGCTGCTAAGAGTACCGGAGCACCATGTCCTGACTTCACCGTCACTCGCCACGGCGAGACCATGGCTCTTCCAGGTGAGAGCAAGAGAAATGTGGAGGTTGAAAATGGGGCCAATATTAGCCCGGCATGTGTGCCGCTCGTCTGCGCCCTACACGCCCGTACAGCTGGCGCAGACTCTCGTCGCCCGGAAGAACGGACGGAGCTCGCCCCAGATTCTCTTGAGGGACAACTTGGTGTACCAAGCAGCACGCTTTGCGATGACTGCGACGTCCTCACGTACGGCCAGACCACCGGAATTCCCAAGGACAAGGAGACTACGATGTGCAAGGATGCGGCCGTCCAGGTAACACCCAACTTGATTTTCTTTGATAGTTTGGACGCCGCCAGCTCTAGTGGGCGTGTCTGTTAAATACAGCGTGGGTGACCGTCGCGAATGGGCGCCATTGCAACTTGAAACACGGTGGCCGTGTTTTCCCTGGCGCTGGCATTTCCACTGGCACCTCCGCTGGCGTTCACACCTGCTGATATCCCCACCGCTGATCGGTGTACCGAGGTCCCGATTGCCATCACGTGAACTATTATATGAACCTGGTTCCAGAGGGCTCGTGAAAGGTAGCCTGGCAGCTTTAATTACACTGTTTGACGGCCACCGAAAGAGTCCTGGAAGCTCCCTTATCTACTGCAGCGATCGTCCTCCTGGGGCACTGCGACGCAGCTAACCATCCTGATCCGCGTTGCAGCTTACGACAAGTGACCTTATATGACCAGCTGAGGCACAAGGTAACCTGCGTTAGTTACAAAATGCACACAAGAGGAACGCGACCAAGCTTGTTAGGCGAAGAATGTGCACCAAGCAAGCAGGATTTGCGTTTGATTCTGGTGGTTAAGGGAGGCAAGGTGGCGACCAGGGCGTCAATCGAGGTACCGGGCATCATCATGCCGGCCACGACCAGGCTGCACTGCTTACCGAGCAGCGCAACCATGCCACCAGCCACACCAACATGCTAAAAGAGAACGAGGAAGAGGAATCCGCAGCCGTGAAAGAAGTTTATAACAGCAAGTTGCCCAATATTGAGTGTCCTGCTCCTGCGGTGTTTGGTGCTCTGGATGGCTAAGCAGCAGCACGTCATCCTTGGCTCACTGGACTATATAGGCCTGCTTCCGATGGCCGAGTGCATGGCGGACGATTTCATGGTGCTCTTTACGTTTCTACTGTCTTGGGCTTCCACAATTTAGAGGTCAAAAATTGCGTCTTCCAGTTGAGCGCAGTCTGCCGCAAGGTTCGCTGGTGAAGCGGTCTTCTCGCCTGGATACGTCGGCATGTTATACGCACCCTGGAAGTGCGGAGCTTTCAAGACCACCCGAACTGTGCGAAGGAACTGTCTGCTTTCCCCCTCTGTGGAACTCCTTCGTGACTTGATGATTTCGAGGTGACCACAATCAACTAGCGACAACTGGAGCTCTACCATGTCGTTTGGAATGTGGACCAGCGTACGTGTATCCACCCTCTGAAACAGATGCTGTTGGTGCCTGCGGCCTCGGAATTCGACGTTATACTGTCTTTCGACTCACGAACGCCATCATTTTAGAGGCCTTACACTTGTGGTCATTTGAGATAGCCTGCATTCTGATGAAGGTTGTGTCCTCATTCGTGTACTTGAACATCCTCCACTTCGTGCGCGAAATCATAATGCGGGACTAGATGTTCACACTAGTATCAGTTCTACGAATACTTCTCTTCGGTTCCTGCATCTCCCTCACCATGCTAACACCGAACTTTGTACTGTTGTCGTTCACCACCCGTTTTGTCGGTACAACATGAGCGCATCTACTGCGGTCCCCTACCGCCTACTACTTGCTTCGTTCTGCTCGACCTTCGCATCTTGGCGGCGGGGGATTGTGTTGACGATAATAAAAGGCGGCTCGCACGAGAACGGGGGCACGGGCATAGCTCGCTCCTTGCGCTCGTAGTAGTGACTCGTGTTCTGCCCAAGGAATCGGTGCGATCGGCTGCTTGGATCTTTTCCCCGTCGCTTTCTGCGACCCGCAGATCATATTTCGTATCGAGAATTAGCCACTTCCTGCAGTTTCACTTATCAACATGAGCCAAATTGATTTGCCCTATGAAACCATGCTTTTGGGCTAGACTGTTTAGACTTTTTTGTTGGCGTTAACGGAAGTTTTTTTTAATTTTCGGAGCTGGGTAATTAATAATTCAGACAGCAGCTAGGAGATCGGCCAAATATCTGACCCCAAATTTCACTACGAAGTAAACCGTAGAAAAAGTGATTGAAATGAAGCTGAGAGACTTCAAACAATGATATCATTTCGTGTCACCCGTCCCTGCAAAATACCTCTTATTCTAGGTATTAATTTTTTTACTCCCGTCTGTACCATTTATACTTAAATAATTACCCACCGCTTACAAGCGCTGGCATACCTCTCCCTCCTCCTCACTAGAAGAGAGAGAAAGATAAAATTTTTCTTTAAGCCACCCATGTCCGGGCTTCCGGAAATAGGGTTTTGGTGGGCCTGGAACACGTTCAGAAGAGTATTTTGCAGGTGTCAGAGCCCTGCACGTAGGCAATGTGCCAGGCTAGCCGTGGTCAAAAGATGGGGCGAAGATCAGGCAGAGGGGCGGCACAGCTTTCCCATGAGTGGGGAATGTTGGATGGTAAAAAGTGGTAATTAGGAAAGTGAGGTGATCGCCTGGCGCGAGAACAAGTGTGTTTAACGTCGAGATATGCACCACACACCTTACAGTGAGGCGTGCCATCTCAGGACATTATGTCGGAATGAATTAGGACACAAGAGAGCGAGGGAGGGAGACTGAGCCTGGCAGATATCAGTGCCTTCGCGGCGTGTGAGGCCAGAAGTGGAAGGAGGAAGATAGCGGCGGGAACTGCGAAGGTACTTCAGCTGTTTCCTCTGAGCCTTGCGATGGGCGGTGCGTTCTTCCTTATGGCTGGAGTCCCGGGACCAGGGATGATGGTACCACCGGTATCGATTCGCACGAGGAAGGGCATGAGCCCATGTATTCGCTGCAATTCTGAGGTGTCTGGGGACCCATTCTACAAATACGTGCAGGTGACTGTTGGCTGCCATGTAGCATGTCAGTTCGGGATGAATGTGCGCAGGTAAGGAGTTAGTTGAGAATTCTCTGCGGGACCATTGACTATCCATGCGGATGGTAATTTGGTGAGTTGAATGGGTTTGCAGCATGATATAATCGGCAATAGATTGATTTTCAGCAGCTGTAGAAGAAGGAACATTACAAAGTTGACCTGTGATGTCTTCACGTGGACCTACCACGACAGTTGTGGATTTGTTGTCGGTAAACTTATCGTCTGTGTAATATGCGTCATGTGATGGGCTTGAAAAATTTAGTGCTCCACTTTGGCGCCCGCCGGAGTCTGAAGACGGGTCCATGTGACGAGGGATGGGATTGACCATTGTTCTAGGAATTGTGTCCCGTGGTAGAGGTTCTTTGGAAGAGGAGATAGAGGAAATGTCCCAAACCCTATATCAGCCAGGACAGTACGACCTTGGGTTGACATCGTGAGCCTGTTCTGTTGGGCAGCAAAGTGTGAAGCTACTTTCTCCTGGAGAATATTGTGGAGGACCGTGTCGGCAAGAAGGTAGTTTTGGCCGTACGGGGCGCACCAAGATCCGTTCGTAGGCATTTCCGGATGGCGATCTCCAATTTATTGTTTTGAGGTATCACGAGTTTAAGGGCGGGAAGGGTGTACAAACTCTGGAAACGAATGTTGCTTCTACTACCTTGCGCAGATCGCGTTCTTTGAGGCCTATTTTATGGTCTGTGACTCGACGAAGCATGTTATTAATTAAATTTATCTGATTGATAATACTTTTGGTTCATACTGTGCTCCTCCCATCTTGTTGCCATATAAAGCTGAGAATACGGATGTGAGGTCGTCCGGGGACTGCGTGGCCGTTGACAGTGAGGCTGATGAGGGCAAGATAGATGTGTGTTTGTTTACTGCTCTGATTATTAACGACGACGTATTCTGATTTTTGCGAGGAGGATTCCAGGCCCACAATTTTTGCATGAGCTTGAATAATATCCAAGCAATCCTTGAGGGTTCGTTTCTGAGCACTCGGACTGGCTCTGAAACTTCAAATTATGATATCGTCGGCATAAATGTCATGGCGGAGATCCGGAGCGGAGAACAATTTAGGGGGGGCAGGGTTTGTTTTGTTATTTTAAACAGAATGGACGACAGGATGGAGCCTTAAGCCGTACCACAGTGTATGAAGGAGGGGATTACGGTTGGTTGCCGTGTCCAGTGATGCAGTTAGTGTGACTGGGCAGAAATTCGTTGATTTAATTGAAAAGGCTTGTGCAGGCGAAGTTTTTTGGAAGCTTTGGAGCATCGCGTCAAGGGCAATGTTGTCGAAAGCCTTTTTTGGATCCACGCCGGCGATAGTGTGGAACTGGGCGGTGCTTGGGATTTCAAACGCGTTTTCCTTTATTCGGAGCGCTGTCTTAGATGCTGAAATGTTTTCGGAACCCAATCAGGGTATCGCGAGAGTGGTTTCCTGCCTCTAGTTAGTTGCCATTCGAGGCGAGTGAGAACCTGTTTGGCATAATTGTTTAATACAGGAGGCCATCAATATAGGGCAGAGGTTCGTCGTTGAAGTTGCTGGTTTGCCGGTTTACGCGATAACGGTAACGCGGGCCTCTTTCTATTCTGGCACACTCTAAGGGTTCGAAACTCTCCATTAAGGTGAAGAAGACATGAGCAGCCTTCTTGTGAAGCGTTTTGGAAATTCATAGCAAAGCAATAACGACCTGGCTTACTTCATGAGTACCTTCAGGTGTGCCCAAGAAACTAATCCTAGGGAAAATTCGAAAAGAGCGGCTAATGCTGCCAAGAGGAGTCGGTAGAGCTTTTGGTTTGGTTCTAGGGTTTCTGAAGCCACGTGTAATATGTTTAATGCCTTTTCCACCGAAACTCAATCGTACCTTGCTTGATAGTCAATTCAAATAAAGTTTTTATAGGAATGCCGCATCAACTGGAGTGTTCAAATTCAATGTGAGCCAAATTCAAAGTCATCACCCAAATATCGCTCTAATTGACGGCATAATTCTAATTAAGTTCTGCCCATAAACTACCCGTAGGTGACGTAAACTTTATCCTATAAAAACTTCGACAGTCTATATTTCAGGTCCTGTAAAAATCACCCCGTTGATTCTCAAAGCCGCTTTAGCTTTCGGTGGATTTGGCTAATCGAAAAGAACGTCTCAATTGTGTTTGCTCAGCGCGTGACAAAAGCAGCACGACCAATTTCAGAGACGCTAGTACGGCGGTACTGAGATAGTTGCCGGCTGCGCCCTGCAAAATGCAGATGATACCGCGGGCAATGCAGGCACCGTTCGCTATAAACACTTTTAGGCAATAGTCGTGCGCGGCTCGACAGTGTGTATCTTTCCGTAGAACTCGTGCCTGAATGTGAGAATTGAGATGTGACCACCGTTTCATTAAGCTACTCTTGTCTGGCTTCGCTAATCCTAGACAGGGACGCTAAACGTGGAAACGCTTTAATGTTTGGATTGTGGAAAAGGTGCAACAACCTTCTACGAAATAATGGATCGTCCAGGCCATTGATGTATGCGCACGAGCCTCTTTTCGCGGCGCAGACGAGGTGAACTTCATGCGAAAGTGCGAACTGTTCAAATTAGATGTTAAGCTCAAAGCCCTTAAATGTTCTTCCGCAATGACGAGTGACGAGAAAACGAAAGAAGGCACGCTACGAAGTCGACGCTTTTATACAGAAGAATGTAAATCGGAAGGAACGCGTACAGATTACAAACAGAATGTTAAAGCACAGCTCCAGCTCTCAGATAAGGGAAAGTATCATGGAGCGCTTGTGCGCTCGAGCAAAAAAGATGCTACTAGGGGAGGCGCCAACCAAAATAGCGCTATAATCACAGAAAAAGTGCGCTCTCAGAAATGCGATAGCGGACACAGAAAGCGAAGGCGTCTCGAACAAGGACCAAGCCAGCATAAAACGCTGCTTTTGTAACAATAATGATAAGCTGTTTGCAAGTCCCCCTATTCATGTGGCGTTTAAAGATGAATTTATGAGCTTGTTGCCATGCCTAGAAAAATAATTATCAGCACCGAATGATATACACATTACGGAGAAGGAAGTAAGAAAAGCGATACAGGACTTGAGCATACGAAAGGCGACTGGCCACGATGCGATAATCGCTGCATTCAATAAAATGTGTTAAGAGTGCCTATGTCCGGTGTTGTGTAGGGTGTACGCTGAGGCTTATCAGAATGGTCCGCTACCACCATCTTTTCTTGCGTCGCACACAATATTTATTCCTAAGTAAGATGATTACGCTAAACTCTCAGCATTATCCTGGTACCACCCCATAAGTCTTATTAATTTGTACTATATATTTAAATAAAAATGCTGGCTAGTCGTTTGCAGTATGTCATTAAGGACATCTTTGGACCGCATCAAACACGCGGCCCAAATGGATAGTCCATAGTAACGAATATTCCTACTGACCGAAGTGTTCTTGAGTGTTGCAGAAGTTCTTCGGGTTTTCTAGTAATGCCCCAGGTAGACCTGGAGAAGGCCTTCTATCAGGTATCTCGCGAGCTTCTTATGGAGATGTTAGACGGCATAAATTTAGCGGCTTTTTTTCTTGAGCGAGTGCACAAGGTGTGTAGTCAGTGTTCAACTAGCCTTGTTGTCCACAAGTCGTTAAGCAAAGCAGCGCAGGTTCAACGCGGCTACCGTCAGGTTTGCCATGACCCCATTGCTTTACGGTGTATATTTAGAAGTGTTTTGTTTGAGTATTTTTGGAAGCGAAACCATCAACGAGTTTCGACTACAATCGTGTTAGGTGCGTGTGCTAGCCCATGCTGACGACATTAGCAGCTTTGAGAGGGCTGCACAGACACTAAAGGCCTTCCGTTATTTTTTTTTACATGAAGAAGAAATTGATTTGCCGAAAACTTGTTTACATAAGAAAATATACAGAAGGAGGTCCCCGAGCACGAGGCTGGCGAGAGCCTCCTATTACAGATAAAAAATAAAATTCAATTCTGCAGCAAAATCAGCAGTGAAAATAAGGTGTAATGCGTTAGTGCGAAATACAACTCAAAGAGCTTTTTATGGATGTTATATGTGCACCGTGCGAAATTTAACAAAGATCGTTGAAAACAATGTTGCAAGAATAGTAAAGTAATAAACAGGTCCGGAGTGCAATGACAAATACAGCGTAAAAACATAGGGCCCAACCAGTTAAGCAAATTATGCATTCAGGTTGAGTAAACGTGCACGGGGGTTGTTCTTAACGCTTGGTAAAGATAGCGATTGTTTTGTTGGTGTCGGGAGAGAATTTCAGTTATTTACAGCAACAAAACTAGTATTCAGATTGCCATAATTGGTGCGTACTTTAGGTAAAAATAGGTTGCCAGTCGAAGCAAACCTGGTGGAATTCAAATTTTTTAGTCAATCGCGGTTGAATATGCTAAATGAACACAGGTCATGCACAGATTTGAACAGGTAAACAAAGAGGCTGAATTTTACGAGAGTTGAGACCGTGAGTATACAATATTCTGTAAGTAACAATGAAGCGTTATTCCTGTATAGACTGAAAGTAATGATCCGAATAGGTTTTTTCTGCAGATGTAACGAAATTAAGTGGGTCGGGTATCTATTGCCCCAAGATATGGCGCAGTGCAAGCAGCGAAACACGCAAAAATGTTTAGGGTTTCTTCACAGTCAATGGGATGAAGCGCCGGATGAGTTTGAAAACAAGCTGGCAGACTAGGCCAACAAGATACTTAGTGGTGCCTCTCCAAAAGTATGAGGAGAGCCACTCGTATTGGCGCAGGCAGCTAAATTACGCGACAATGCAGAAAAAAATGGCACAGCAGTGGGCTCTCCATTTTCGCTAGAGCCTCAGTGTGCAATGTGTTCTTGATAAACGAAATAAGGTACACTCTCCAAGTGTTGCACTTTTCGCGTGCGCATGTACATTCGTTGCGCCTCGTGTTCGCAGTGCTAATATTGGGGTCCACTTTGGAAAAAAACGAGTCGAGCAAACTTGTTTCGCTGCTTGCGTAGCGGAGGCGGTTCTTTTTAATATTTATTTTGGGACAGGTTGTCAATCAGTACCTCCTCGTCCGTGATGCACAAGACCCATTTTGTGTACTGTTTGCCAGACAAAGTTGCCGAGGGTAATACCCGATTTTGTTATAGCGGCAGCACGTTTCCCTGTCTTGGACAATGAAAGGAGACTTCCGCGTAGTTGTTTAAGCGACCAAGTTTTTACGCTCCCGCTTCACACTAGTATACTTACCTAGCGTTATACAGAAAAGCTGGTGCAGGAGATCTTGCCGAATCTGAACCACCAGTTAGACTGGTACCGGTAAATGTACCATGCAGGGCCAGGCCACGATGTGCCTGAACGCGTGAGGTCTATGGCTGCACCGTCATTGGTTAAAACATTCTTTTTTAAACTACACGCAGGTCTCCTACCTGCAAAACATGGCAAAAAGAGAAAGAATTGTACGTTCCATAGTGGGGCCTCGACTGTTACCCGTACAAAACTCCGGAGACAGTATACCACGTGTTTTTGGACTGTTAGCATGGGGTCTGTTTTTGAGACGTGCTTCAGCGGACATTAAAAAAAGATTTCCACCTGTACGCCTACGGGATCAGGTTTATACCCATCGAGAATGAAGGCGGATTGCCATACGATCCGATGATGGTTGTGAGTCTGCACGTCATTTTGATATGTCGGAAGGCAATACGCCACCGCAATGTTGATGCGAAGCATTCGACGGAATACTCCGTAACACTGTTAGTTTGATTGTAGAGGTTTGGAAGACAGCCTGACCTCCCGGAATGGCTTCCTGTAAAGCATTCACTGACAAACCTTCATCAGTTTTTGCCCTTTTCTCCTACCAAAGACTGTTAGCAGTTTTTCCAGTGCATGATCCTGTTTTGTGTACTTATTTTTTTTTGCTTGGTGTGCTTCCGTTCTGTCAGAGTATAGCAATAAAGAAAGAAACATAAAAGCTCAATCGAACTGATGCAGGTTTCATAACGCAAGGATAGCAGCTTTGATCCCGACATCGGGAACCATTTTTTTCTATCCAATTGGCTGCACAAGTTACTGCTGATAACCGCTGCCAACGCCACACTCCTTGATCCTTTGGGGTGGCTCAGTGGTGAAGTTGACGGTTTCCCGCCTCAGAAGTACAAGGACGGATTCCCGGGACTTCTATACCATTTCTTTTTCAGGCCTTCTCGTTTTTGTTGTGGCGGATGGACACTGCTCCATCTGTCATTTGTCATGACAGATGACATCTGTCAAAAACATCTCTCATTTTTTGATCTGTCATAAACTGGTCGGTGTCTATATCGAAGGTTTCGTAACATGCAATGCGAGTTGAAACATGTGCTTTTGCGAAAGTTCTCATTTATTGCAATGAGTCCTCGTGTTCCCCGATAACTAAATGATTGCCGGTTGTGTTTCTTGACCACTTTTAGCTCGCACGCAAAAATTTGAAACCAAATAAAATCTTGTCGAGGGCGAAAATTGCGCACAATGACCGCCTTATCTTTCCGTAAGAGACGGCATTCTTGAGGGTGCACATTACATAGGTGGATGAGGAACCAGTGTTGCGCGTGGACACTGCGGCGCAATTTGTAACTTCGTGTTGGTGTTGCTCTAATCCTCTGAGGTGCTTTACAAGCTAAAGAAATGAGGCTTAGTTCGATATCTCCGATGGAAGCAGATAATTACATTCGAAGAAATGGAAGCTCAATCAAACAGGACTCAACGCACTGCAAAAACTGTACTGAAGTAGAAAACGTACACACGTAACATATGCAATAACGTAAGTGCAAGTAGCAAGTAAATCATCTATGCCTATGTACAATCTATATATGTACACACAACGAGATCTGACAACTATCGTCCTGTGTACTATGTGCAATCTTCTAGGCCATTCTCCGCCAACAGTGACAGTGCAAGACCACCCATCGTTGTATGGGTCTCCTCTGCGATGTGGCTGGCGTGTTCCCGTAGCAGGGCGGGGTGAAGCAGTGACCATATCTCGCAACGCATTGGATGTACATGTGCCGTCGAACTTGTCAGACATCTAAATTGCATCTTCTGATTGCCCAGCTCCTTCACTCGCCAATGGTGGCTGGGTTGTGCTGACATGTATGACGTGACAACTACTTTTTGTAGCTTCAAGTTTTACCGCCATGCATCCTTTTCTTGCGTTGGAATGAGGCCTGGACCATGCTATTTTGACAGACAGTATTAAGCCGTGACGTCAAAAGCCTATAATAATAGTATTTGATCATTACGGTTATCGTTGTTATTCGACGTTTCGAGAAACAATCTCGCCGGAAGATGAATACTCACAGGGGAGCCGCAGTGGTATTTGATTCGGTGATACTCGCCTGCAGATGCCACTTTGCTGCCCGTTGCTTCCCCACGTCTGTATTCTTTGAGTTGTTTGGGTGGCCCAGGTTTGCGCGAATAAACCTGTTTTCCTTCAGGACAACTTAATTGTCTTTCGCTCCGCCACATCTGGTGAATGTGCTGGCTACGCACGTTTTACACTCCCTACGCCCTCTGGAAGCCGAGAATCCAGCCCACGCCAAGACAGCTACCGACTGCAATGTTTACCGGCCGAATTTGGTGTCCCACCGCAAAGGACAAAAAAGACAAAAGGACAAAAGACAAAAACTCCACAAAAGCTGCCTGACCGACTAGAGTCTCTTCAAAAGAAGGTTGCTTAACACATTAGTTACCGTTGTGCGAAAAAAACGACGTGTGCTTTTGCTGGAAACGTGCGACAACACCCCAACGAAGGGGTCGTGATTTTTGTTCAGAAGATGAAGAGATTGTTTCTACGTGCGGACCCGGAAATGACTGAAAAAAGTGCTTTTGATACCAAAGCTTCTTGCCTGTGTTGCCCGCCTGCCCCACTACCCCCCAAGGTGGGAACCCAATATGCGTCACAGGCAGCGGCGTTAGAGAAGACGCTAGAAGTTCGAAGAGGGCACTGCGATCGCCCTTTTAAGAAAAGAGAAGTGTATAAACACAATCTATGGTTCTCGGAAATATTTCAGGCAAAGCATCGATTGCAAGGAGCAGCAGGAACCAGTTCTTACTCATTCTTTACGAAATGTGCTACCTTTACATAATATTACGGTTGCTAAGGATGATCATCCTGCACTTTCACGCTGTTAATTTGAGGCGCTTACAAAGGACAACTTTAACATTATAGCAGTCGTCGTCTTCAGACTACACAAATGCATATAATAAAGCCTGCCATCCTTTTCTCAGCGTCTACTTCAACTATGCGAAAAAATTGCCTAGATCGACAAAAGACTTCAGGGCACTACTCTAGGCGTAGAAAAAAAGGCCAACATTCACATCACTCCCGAAAGCTTTCATCAGATTCATCATCAACAACAGCCTATTTAGGTCTACTGAGGGAACAAGGTCTCCCCGTTGACCTCCACCCGTTTCTCTTAGGTCCTGTATGAGAGCATAGTTTGTCTCCGGATTGTCTTATTTTGTGTCTCCACCGTATAACGCTGATTTTATAATGTGGCAGAAATGTGGTGTCCCGAATTCATTACCGGCCTTTCCTGGCAGGGCTTTCTGGTTATCGATATTTTCATAGTTACGGGTTGTAGGAACACGAGATTGTGTGGCTTTTTCGTACTACGAGTAGCCTGACGAATTTGTGTGCAAGTGGTAAAATAAGCTACAAGTATATGTTTGGTGTGGTAGAAGATACATGTCGCAATACGATTCATGATAATTAAACCTCTAAAGATTACCTCCTGAAAGAATACAGGTAATTGTATATGAAGATGAAATTTTTTGGAGCAGATAATATAAATATAGGTCGAATTGCGAAAAATGGTGCACTAGGTCTCCATACATCCTGCAAATTTCCGCTCCAAATTACACAGCTGCACTTCGAATAAGTTACAAGAGTTTGTGCTCAACTATGATATAGAAAGAGCATCGTTCCACGTGACGAATTTTGAGTGAAGCACTGCCGCGTGTTGCGGAGGTTAATTCTATCATTCTGTTACTTATTGTGTGCCGTTTTTATCCTCGGCAGTGACTGAGAAAACTGCCGCATGAGTCAGCGCAGAAAATGACCATGGTCGAAATCGCAATGCTCACAGACGAAACAAGTATTTTTTCTTATAAATGTTGGACACGTACTCTGGTAGCTGTTTGTGGGTATACGTGGCCTGCCATCAGGATTCGCGCCATGAACTGATAGCCATGGGCTTTGTTGTATGTATTTCAATGTATCTTTATAGAAGTCTTCCTCTCAAATTTCACGCGTAAAATTAAGAACTATTTTTGAAATATGGTGTGTAAGTTGAAAGCTTAAGTAAAAACGCAAAACGATTCGTTACAAAATGCGTTTTAGAACCTGGATGCGACCATGAGGATACTGCGTACAAATTACAGCATCTTTGCGTTGGGAACGATGGGGAGAATGCGAAGCATCATGGGGGTTCCGCGTAGGTTCCATTGTGTTGCCGTTATGTTGTTTTATTTATCGGGCCAGGAATGGGAACCTAGCGTGAACACCCATGTAGAGACAGAAAAATGTCGACAAAATGTAGAGATAGCGATGAGACCGACACCAGCGGTACCTGGTCGAGCATGTCCTGGTTTTCGTCTTTCTTTATTGCGTGCTTCCGCTCCTACCCCGCTGCCCGCCCTCTTCGTCCTCTTCTCTTGTTGAGCTGCAAGGCGCGTGGTGCTTCCCGCCACATCTTTCCCGCCGGAAATTCAACATCCTCCTCTGAAGTTTCCAGTTCGTCGTTTCCGTTGACCTTCAACTTCGCGTGCTTCTTCGTTATATTAGTAGCTTCTTGACGTAGTTTGAATGAGTAAAAGACATAGGGCTCGTTTCTAGTAGATGCTCCCGTATCGGTTTGTAGCGCAGTGGGAAAAGCGCCACGTACCTCCCGTTACGGCCAGAGAGTCGTGGGATCGAAACTGGGCCCCGCATAACTATGTTTTTGTTATAGTGCACTGCGCTGACGTCAGCCCAAACGCTGACGGGGCTGAAGAGACGCGCATGAGCAGCGGAGTGCGGACGGCATACAATGACAACGAGGGAGGGAGGGACACAGCCCCGAGCATGAGATGCCTCGCATCTAAAACCGAAAGAGCAAGGTATGATTTCTGCTTGCTTTCCTAGCTTTGTGAGCTGTGCCATGCTGTTTACCCGTCGCGCAACGCAAAGCACGAGGTGAATGAGCAGCCGGGTGCACTATTAATCAAGTGTGTCATTGTATAGTTGGCATTGTATCTGCCTCTGTACTTTGGTGCAAGTTACATTCCCAGCTTGTAGGTGGCATTTTAGAAGAAAGCAAAAATTTCCACAAAAATTAGGAGTCTGACGTTGTACAAAGAACCCTGTGTGTTGTCAGTCAACCCTGTCGTTCGCCTCAGTGGTACGATGTATCTTAAATGCTGGATTTCTATTCAAACTGGTAATGGACCGCGGAACACTTTTTCCCAGGTTCATTTTTTGCATATACGCCTGTTCTTCTTGTCACGGAGACATGGACGCAAAACCAATAGTCCAGGTCTAAGAAGAATTAGGAGCATTCACCTTGTAATTATAAAAATGCAAGCCCGTGGAGCGTGGCCCTGTTTTTCAAAGCCGGAGGACCATGTGCGCTATTTAACCCGTCCCAATGAGGTAGAATGAGGTCACCTATGCAGGCACCAAGAACTGAAGCATTGCAGAGGCCTAAGGTAGCGTGCTTTGATGACCGTTTTAGATTTCCTTTGTGGCATCGTTGGGCGGCCATGCGAGACCAATACGTGGGGGCAAGTAACCATACAAGACCGGCGAAGACATGTGCCGGCCGCTGTGTCGATGTCTGCCGTGAGGCTTATTTGTTTACGCTCTCTACTGTCTTCTTCAACCAATTTTTTTTAGACGGAAGCCATCCATACCCAATTTTACATTGAAGCTATGCATTGAGTGCTTCTTTGTTTCAAAATGTGAAACTAATTGCAGCGCTGACTTGTACTGTACCCTCCCACAAAGACGACTTCTGGGTTCATGAAAATGTTGGAAAAAGTTCCATATCCTCGTTTCAAACAAACTTTTAAACGATCACAGGAAAAAAGTGCTGTAGGGTTCGAAATACTCACCTGCGAAACAAAAGTTGGCCGCATTTCGGTTTTCTGTTTCCAGCAGCAGAGGAAGAGTAAACAATTAGGCATTCAGAGCCAGTGTGTGAATGAACGCTAGCAGGTGTGTAGTGTTTGTCGTATTTGATACGTTTCTCAAGCACAGACCGTGCAAGTGGAGCTGATGATGCATCATTCGGGAAAAGCTGTGGGACGAATGCGCGTTTACGGCTATCGTAATGCCGTACATCTCACAGAACATTGCAGCACGTCGCCCTTTACTTTGGCTCCCCCAGACAGGCCTTGATCGAAAATGTGTTCCGTTCGAACGCTAGTCAAAATGCAGAGTTCTTCATTGTTCATACAATAGGAAAGAGTTAATTGTGATGTTTAAATCGCCGACGCTACACAGGCGAGAAGACGCGACGCTGTGTGCTGTCCCGGAATAAATTTTACCACTTGGGGATCTTTACGGCGAATTTGATTTGGCTGTGGCTATACGTTCCGTCCAGACGGAACGATAAACCAGTGCTTAAGTTCCGTCCAGACGGAACGGAGCGCTGCGGGTATCCTTCCGTGCAGACGGAATACAATTGAGAGCTTAGCGTTCCGTCCATACGGAGCCGGTGTGAAAATGTTTTACAGTTCCTTCCAGACGCAAGCAAAACCGGCTGGTTAGGAACCAGTTCAGTCGTTCTGTTTGGTGCAGAGGTTGCGCCTCGAATAATTGCACAATTGTAGCGGGTTCGATACCCCCGGCATGCTTTACTTATTGCTTTTTTGCGTGGTTGCGCCAGTGTTTTGTAACAGAAATTTGCGCGGATAGCCAGTAGGCCCTGATTTTGCACTCAACCAGCCACTCCGCTACCGCTCACTAGAGCCAAGGCCGACGTATCCATCGCCAGAGTTCATGCATCTGTATTTCGTAATGGTGATCAATAAATAACGGTTATTCTGGCTAGTCTGAGTGGAAGCGGTTTACACCCTAGTTTTGACGGAGTTAGAGTTAGATTGTTGAAGTTAGTAACTGCAGTTAAATTTAACCCTGGTAGTTAAACTTTCACCGTGGTTATCGCAAACTGCTTTTTGGCTGTTACACGCGAAAATAAGTAGTGTGGTGACCGCGGTCACGTGGGTG
>JABSTR010001800.1:0-44190 GCA_013339765.2 Haemaphysalis longicornis | reverse complement strand
CGCACACAAATACGCACGCTGTTCAGCATTAGCGGGCTAGCGTAGCCCAAGCCAAAGCCACGACTTGAGTCACCATGTTTCGCACCCTTGGTGGTGCCGCTGCGAGGCTGCCTCCACGGCCGGCTACGCGGTCTTTTGTTAACAAATATCGCGGCGGCGGCATGCAAGCGTGCTGTGGCAGAAGTTTACGCACTTTGAGTCCAAAAAAATGCATTTGAGCACGTTCGGGACACAGTTAACCTCCACTGGGTAGGTAAAATGCCGACCAAACTTGCAGCGAATTTCGTTAATGTGGGATCAGTTTCCAAAAATGTTTCGTTGCCGCGAGAGATAAAATACATAGTCGTCTATGGACGTTCGCCGGGGATGCGAAAATATTTCGTTGTCACGGGAATTTCGTACCCGCGGGATTTCGTAATCGCGGGGTTCGACTGTATTCCTCTCCCACCTGGCTTGCTTTGCCGCTTTTTCCCCTCCAAAATCAACGAGGGTGACATTTCTCTTAATTAAAGCGGAGAGTTGGGTGAGTTGGTTGCTGCTGACTAATTTCATCTTTTTTTTTTTTTTGTCCTGTGCTAAAGTTCGCTAGAAGTATGAGTTCATTAGTCGACATTTCTCTTATTTGTCTCGCTTCCGAAAAGTCCCTGGCCCATCAATGCTTCGGAGCCGCCCTTTTTCATTGGCCAAGAATACTCTTGATAACTTCTTGCCCCCGCAGACAACCTCCGTGCTTGTTCATGGGAGGTCGAATGCTTCTCCCCGGTACATGACGGCGCACGCGCTCAAGCACGGCTTTCACGGGCACGGGCGCCACATTTCCCCCTGGGGCACACCAGTGGCACACTCTCGCGTCAGCTGCACGTGCAAGGGGACAGCTTCATAACACGGGCCCTGCTGGTCACATAACCACAGTACCACTGGCTACACTGCACATGCCCTGGTCTGCCCTGGGTTGTGAAGTGGCCCAACGAGTTGGGGACCCAGACGGTGCCAGGCTGTTCCGGACCACGTGCCAGCGTTCACAAGCCCTGCTACGGGCAAACAGGAGGGAAAGGCGAACCCGGAAGCAGCAGCAGGGGAACCAGCCAGGGAACAGAAGAAGCAAGGAGAGACCAAGCAGCCCATGCCGGCAGAGCAAGGGCAGGCAGGCGTGGGCCCACCCGTGTGGGGCCATGCCTCCACGCTCTCAACTGGCCCCGTCACAGCATCTGTGGATGGTGCCCAGGCATGCCTCCCTGGTCGTGAATGGGCAATCTCTAGGCATGTGCGAATAGTAATATTTTAATTCCAAGCGAATAGTCCTTGGGGTCAAATACTTTCAAAACGAATTCGAATAGCTGTCAGGTGTCACTGAGCTTCTTCCTGTCACTGAGACACTGAGCTTCCGGGCCTGGCGGGACCTTCACAAAAAAGTTCTATATCGGGTTGGCACCCGTCGACGCATTGGCCATGTCACTTGACTGATTGAAGCAACTGATGTCCGCTGAAGTTCAAGCGCGGAGAGCAATCAACACCTGCTCACTGCACGCGTGCCACACGGTAGCCACATTGTATCGTTACCGTTTCATTCTTTGAAATAATAAAACGGGAGCCTTGACTACCTTGACGAACGTGCGGGTGTAAGATGGCTACGAAAACGCTCTGAATGTGGCTTGGCTTGTCTTCGCTCCACATGAGTAGTCAAGATGTAGGCCTGATGTCAATGCCACTGCGGCTTGCCTAACGAAACCGAAACTCCTGATAGTACTTAACGCAGTTTGGATATTCATTCACCCCAAATACTTCAATATATAGGAAATTTTAAATTCGGGTCGAAGCGAATTTGAGTACTGTAATATTCGTTCAAATATTCGAAGCGCTCGAATATTCGCAAAAGCCTAGCAATCACCCGCACGGAACGGCTACACAGGCCCTCTACAGATCCTGATTCTGTTGAAACCCCGGGAGCAGTCTTTGACTCTCATACGAGAGGTCTCCTATAAGCAGGGTGCCATGTCTTCATTTACTCATCAACCCCCCTTAGTTGAATGAAGTACGTATAACACGGTCTTTTATAATACATGTTTTGCCACCAGAGTTTATGAAGTGGTTCTGAATCTTTGTTTGCTCAATGGCTGTGTCCATACCGCGGTTTACAACAGGTTCTTCAAGCTTTCTCTTCTTCCGCTGTGTGTGGAAGAACAAGCATCGCCGACGCAGAGTCCGCGAGTCTGATGAATAAATAGGCCCAGTGCACAGATTCTTCCGCTGTGCACTTGGGCTATTCATCAGACGCAATATGTGCAATTCTTCTTTATTGGCAGCTATGCGATCACGAGAGCCCAACGGGCGTTTCCGGTATTCTTGGCTCACGCAAACGCCTGCACTCGTTTGCTTGGCAGGCTTTACCCACTTCCGTAGGCTGCATTTCTATTTCCAGGGATTCTTATCACTGTTTCACAGCCGACTCAATCAGTTTGCGTTTGCTGAAGTTATACTAAATAGCGACCACAAGCGTCTGTCGTCCCCCTTTGTTTCCGCAACACATGTAACTGCAGTTAGGGACTGGTCGCACCACATCTAAACATTCAAGCGAGCTGGTCGATCAAAATTCAAGGACAACTTGTCCTTCACAACCACCTTCCACTACATCCGATGACTGCTATAAAAGAAAGTTAAGGGCAGCCAACCATGTCAGCTATACCTGATTGTCCGTTATAACCCATGCCTCTTATCATGGGGTCCAACTGCACTGTTCACTCAACTGACAGCGTGCCTGGGGTGACAAGACCCGATGCCGTTGCAGGGCCCATTTAAACGCCAACTGCCCTGAAACTTCACCTTGGTCAACTTTACTTTGAACGTACCGTACGTACCATGGAACCCCAATTACGACAACCCGTGTTTTTTACGACAGATCACCATGGTCACAGCAAACTCCCCATATAAACAATGCTTCCTACAACAGGTGCTGGCGGGGACAAAACGGCATTTTTCTCACCTTTTACACCACTTCACCGCCTCATCGCGACCTTTACTGCTTAACCCCTTTTGATGCTGCTTCACGTGCAAAGGTAAACAGTCCATGACAGGTCTGACCAAAAGCAAGCCAGCGGCTACTGGCGGGCGCGAGCTTAACCTTAGACCACAACAGAAGAGTTCCACGCGCCAACCGCGAGAAGTCAAAGTCCAGGTGGCCGGCACACCACCAATGTGAAGCTCCCGTCCCACCGACGAATGTCGAAACACGTACGCAATACCCCATGGCAATGACCAAAATCCCGCTTCACTTGCCCGTCCGATCTAAGTTTCCTTTCTTTAATGACGCTCTCCCGCTTCCCTGTTCGTTGTATCAACCACCGCATTGCCCCACCATCGTTTTTTTCTGGCCTTTGCCACTCTTGCCACCTGATCTCTGCTTATCAGTGTCTTTTAAAGCTGCGTTGTTGCGCTGTTCCTTATTTCTCGCCTTTTCTTCCTGTATGGCTTGCTTGCGGCCTTGGCAGCATTACACTCTCGCCTTTTCCCCTCTCAATTTGCTTGGCTGCATCAGTCTTCTAGGCTTATGGAGCTGGAGCCAAGAGGTGCAGGGCTGCCAGGAGACACCCAAGGGGGCGGGGGGATAATTGGCACAAAAAAAGGTGATCTTTTTCCTTTTGTTTAAAAAAAAAAAACTTGATATTTCCGTTAGGGGTTCGCAAATTATGCGAGAAAGTGCTAAATATAGTAATTTAAGTACGTTCTCAACCAACTAGTTGTGTGAGACCGTCTACTAGGGTGCATTTACCTGATCATAAGACACCCCTGTCATATGAGGCTTCCACAAGGTCCCTTGCAAATCGCGATATTGGGGTTCCACCAAGTTAAGTGCGACATGACTGGTATCCCCGTGAATTGTGTGGTTAATTAGAAATGCCTAAAATAGCTCTGTCACAGATGACGCTGCACCTGAGGTCCCAGGAGATATTGCGAACAGCCATGAAGTGGAAATGACATTGTGGCCGGCCGGGTGCTTGGTCCTCCGACCAATCAGGGGAACTGGCCAAGCGCTCCACTGAACACGTTTCTCCTAGGGCTGCTGCAAGCGAGAGTAATTGCATGCAGCCTTTGTCCAGCCATCAGGCCACTCGCATGCCAGCTGCAGCATCCCTTCAAACCTGACCGTAATGGCCGCACTCTTCTCAATTTCACTTTTCAAAGTGGCCGATTTTTGATGGTCACTTTCGCCGCGCTTACGCGCCTTTCAGCCGTCACATTTTGTATCTCATAGTCTTTTCGGGCAGAACATATAAAGACAACGCGTTCAAGAGGTGGAAATTTTGAGCACAGTTGACCTCCCACAGACTATAGCCATTCTCATCACAGTGCAATGTGCAGAGAACGTGTGCTTGGCCTCCTTGCTCTGTCTGCCATCCTCCTGTCGTTATCCGATGTGCCCCATTTGAAGTTCTTGACCAGCATTTTGGGGCTTAAAGGAGCCATGAGCACAAAACACAAGTTTGTCTCATTCAAAAGATTGCCTCGTTAGAATCATACTGACACCACTTTTAACGTAGACTTCACTCAAATAAGCTGCATAATTAGGAAAAAAGGGAATGCCCATGCGACCCACTTGCTCATTTCCCGCAACAGAACCTATGATGTCGTATTGACGGAGGCCGGCAAAAGCAAACGCAAATTAGGCAGAGCTCATAAGTGTGCCGAACGAGCTATTAGCAATTAAATTCAGGGCACATTCTCTTTAAAGCAGTAAGAATGGTGGGACAAACAGTGGAAGTTACGAAAGCACACGTAAACATAGAAGTGCCGATACATATACTGCTGTTGGTACTGCGCGTACTACGCTTGGTTTAAAAATGCACAGGACTGCGGGGCTGTGGGGTTGTCTCAGAGGACACTGGCCGATTGACGCAAGCAACACTGTCTTGCGTGACCATATTTGTCGAGTGAGCACTATGTTTCACAAAACGATTATTTTCTGCCAGAACAAAAACAAGTCAGGTCCGAATATGGTCAAAAAACAAACCAGAGGCAGAAAACGGCTTGCCACGGTATGGTGGCGCCATCTAGGTTCACTAACGGTAAACCAGGCTTCCCAATCGGCTGCAGAGCAGTCGGTTCCTGTGATGTCACTGCACACCATGAAAACGCACGATTTAGCGGGAAAATCAAAACTTTAACGTAAAATGATTAATTTCTCAGTGAATAAAGCTTTGTTTGCATCCGGACATTTGTTTGCATCCGGATTTGTTTGCATCCGGATTTCATATAAAACATGAAATCTTTTGAATAAAACAAACTTGTATTTTGTCTTCATGGCTCCTTTGACGCACAGAGTGACAGCAGCTGGGTCTCTCCGTGTGGGCGCCTGCCCGGCAGCCTCCCCCCCTCCCTGGGCCGAGCCACTCACTTGACGGGCTGCGTGCGGTTCAGCAGGGGCCCAAAGTCCATCCGGATGTGCTTGGCCCGGCACAGCTCCATGTGCCGCACGCACTCCAGCAGGGAGGCCGCCTGCAAGCCACGGGACACACCACGCTACATCTTCACTCGTTGAACAAGAAGAAATTAGGATGTCCTAAAATTGCAGTTTTTTCTTACAACATGAAACGCTACACTCAGTAACATGCTCAAAAACAGACATTTGTGGAGACATTTTACAGCGGATAATAAATAAAATACACCTCAAATGCCAATCGTACATGGTGGAGTGAGGAAGGACCAATGTCAGTTCTCACTCTAGTTAGCAATACCAGGGGCATTTGATGTGTACTTTGAAATACACGCAAAGTCACACTCCGTGAAAACGTCATCTCCATCTCCTCCGCTTGAAGACCCACGTCCTCACCACCTCCGCTTTCATCATCTGAAAGAGAAAGATATTCCCCACGAGAACACCACACAGGTGGGGCCACGCTTCCTATAACCACCAGTAAGCACACGGCAAGCACTCCGACATCTAGTGTGCAAACTCTCATTGAATAAAAGTGCCAATAGCAAAACCCGTGCACCATCTCCCCAGTTGGGCTCGTCAAGAGCCTCTTATAACATTGCCGAAGACCCATGACGAGCTTAGGACATCTTAAGCCCTTAAAGTAAGGGCCCTAAACAGGGTTCCAAAGGTTGCGATTTTACATGCGCAATCGCTGGAGGTACTATACAAAGAACGTCCCACTGCAAAAATGGTTTCAAAGCGGAGTATTAGCCGAGTTATCGTGCATTAAAAAGGGCCCGCAATAAGGCCTGGAGCATTTACTCTCGCACCACCCCTCCAAAGCACTGTGGAAGCTGCGACGTCACCAACCAAGTGAAAGATCACCTAAAGAAACAAGACTGGTTCGACATGCGCGCAGCCATTGGCTCTGCTCGCATTTTTTTTTTAGCAGACGACGGCCAAGCTCCGCCTGCTACAGCCGCTACCACTCAGCGGGGCCATGCTGCTCAAGTCGATTGTGCCGCCGTCGGCACGTCAGTTTCATAATAGCGGAAACGAGAGCTTGAAGGGCCACATAAGGGGATTCCAAGCACAACATGCTCGCTCACGACAGTAATTGAAGATCGCCACCGACGACTAGCGGCCCACTAGCATTTCTGCATGCGGCGCTGTCACGGCTCCTCCGAGGTCGGAGAAAAGGCTTAGCATCGCCGCAGTTATTAAAGGAGCCATGAAGAGAAAGTACAAGTTTGTTTCATTCAAAAGATTTCATGTTTTATAGTGTCCCCAGCACTTGTCCGGATGTAAACAAGGCTTTATTCACTGACAAATTAATCAATTTACGTTAAAATTTTGATTTTCCCACTAAACCGCGTGTTTTCCTGGTCTGCAATGACATCACAGGAACCGACCGCTCTGCAGCCGATTGGGAAGCCTTGTTTACCATTAGGGAATCTAGATGGCACCACCATACCGTAGCAAGCCGTTTTCTGCATCTGATTTGTTTTTGACCGTATTTGAACCTGGCTTGTTTTTGTTCAGGGAGAAAATAATCGTTTCGTGAAACATAGTGCTCACTCGACAAATATGCTTACGTACGACACCGTTGCTTGCGTCAATCGGCCAGTGTCGTCTAAAACTACCCCAAAGCCCCGCAGCCCTGTGCAGCTAAACCAAGCATAGTGCACGCAGTACCAAAAGCAGTATATGCATTGGTACTTCTATGTTTACGTGTGCTTTCACAACTTCCACTGTCGATCCCACCATCCTTACGGCTTTAAAAAGAATGTGCCCTAAATTTAACCACAAATAGTCCGTTCAGCAGGCTATAAGCTCTGCCTAATTTGCGTTTGCTTTTGCCAGCCTCCGCCAATTGCAGAGCTGGCTGGTACGACATCATAGGTTCTGTTGCGGGAAATGAGCGAGTGGGTCACATGTCCTTTCCCTTTTTTCCTAATTATACAGCTTATTTGAGCGAAGTGTGCGTTAAAAGTGGTGTCAGTGTGATTCTAATGAGGCAATCTTTTGAATGAACCAAACTTGTGTTTTGTGTTCGTGGCTCCTTTAAGACACCACTTGACGAGGCCGGGCTGAGTACGATCACTGGCGCAATCTTACTTACTGTCATCAGTAGACCTGCTCTGGTGGGCGTTGACAAGTTTTAGCTGCTGCAGTGTATGATGTCGTACCGCGCAGGCTTGCCGCGGTCGCACGTGTAGCGCCTGCAGAGACGCTCGCAGATACGCCGTGCCACCGGTGCCGAAGCACCGCTCGCCGGAACCGCACCCGCGTTTCCGCCAGAACCAGGAACGCTGATTGGCTACAGCATTTAAAGGGGCCCACCAATGGCGGCACTGTACTGTTCAGTGCTCTGTGCGTCATAGAGGCTGCATCAGAGCATTCTGCCGCACACCAGAGCTTGGCAGTATGGTGGCGAGCAGGTAAGCAAGGAAAGAAAGAATCTTTTTTGCATGTTTGTGTGGCCCCTGCTTAACGCAGAGGTCTAATATTTGGTATAAGTTGCAATTAAGGGTCACTCTAGCGATTGCGCGATTGAAATGGCAAGCTTCAGAAGCCTACTTAGGGCCCCTTTGAGTGGTCAATGCACCCAGGCCACAACCTGGGCTATGAGCCAAGCCGTAGTGGAAGGCTCCCCCCGATTAGTTTCCGCCACCACCTGAAATGTTTAACCTGGACCTAATCGCAACCGGTTTTGCTTTTCACCTCTACCAGAAAAGCAGCCAGTGGGCCTGGAATGGAACTTGCGTGGTTGGGGTCAGCAGCACAACACTTTAGCCCCTAAGCCACCGCTGGCAAGCCATATCACGCGAGGACCGGATCGTGCTATCGCTGCCCCTCATGGTGCACATGTCCAGCCCACCGCCACGATTCCCTCGACTGCTGGTGGTAAAGCAGTGAGAGTTGGTGCAACTGGACCGTGGGAACCCCTTGTGGAACAGTGCAGCCGCAATTCCCCTTGTCGCACTGATGGGGCCCCCTCCACCAGGGCCGAACCAAATGCTACGGGAAGGCAGGCGGCCCTCATGAGCAAAATATGCACACTGTTACCCAGCCTCCACACTCGGCTTTAGGCCTCCTCTGCCCGGAGCATAGCATGCTGCCGCACACTATATCGCCAGTGCCCGCTGTGGCCACCAAGCAGTTGGAGCACATGCACCGTATCTTCCGGTGTATGAGTTGCAGTTTTTTTATGAAATTGTTGTTAATGTGTCTTATCCAACGGTGCGACTTATGTATGGAATAAATCCAGTACGTGGCGGCCGCACGTGGTCCACGCTCGAAAAGGTACCTGTGTGCTGCGTGATGTCAGCGCACGTTAAGAGGCACAGCTGTATGGTCCAAATAAATGAATTATTCGTTAGCGGGTCGGCGGAAGAAGGCTACGATGGTTTTGCTACATGCTATCTGTGTGTACCAATAAACCATTTTTGAGAAGTTAGTTCTGTCCAGACTTTGGACGGTAGATGCCCGTGTCTAGCACTGCTTATCGGGGGATGTGTTCAAAGGCGGCCGCCGCCGAAACCATGTACTTTTGCAGCACTTTCTAACGAACTGATCCTCTATGAGCTTACCTGATTAACAAGTGCGTTTTGTACACCGGTGCGTCTTATACACCGGCGCAACTTATATACTTTTTTTTTCAGAAAAACTGTTGTTTTGAGGGGGGTGCGACGTATACAAAAGTGCGACTTATAGACCGGAAAATACGGTACTGTGCAGGCACTCTCTCGCTGACGTTGACTATGAGTTCTTGAGATCATAATTGTTTTACTTTGAATGAGTGATGCCTGCAAGAAATTTGGAGATTAGAATTATGCCCTGGGAGAAAACAAGGTTTGCTTCATCAGCAAGAGTGCCATCATTGTGGAAAGTGGAGGGAGAGAGAAATAACTTTAATTTGCACCTGTACAAAATGACAAGGGAAAGTGCCCCGTTCATCCTCCTAACCAAGATGTGAGAATGCTACATCCTTTCAAATGTTGAGCAAGAACACATCACAGTAAGACCATTAGGCAACCGATCACCTGCATTAATATGCATAAATTTTTTTTTGTTTCCTCGTGCAATTTCTTACTGGAATAAATTACCTGAAGAAACAGTGAACTTGGTGTTGTTAGAAGTGTTTTCTGAACATACTGGCAATATATGTTTTGGTTGAAGTGTTGTGTTTCAAAATTGGAATGCATTATCCTTGTGTTCTTGTCCCCACCTGTTTGTGTCAGCATGTGTTGTGTGTCTCAAAATTACGCCAAGCAACACTGATCTGTATTGTCGAGCTGCAGGTTACATTTTAGTCGATGCATTTCTTTGTGTTCACTCCTACATGGCCCTGAAAAGGGCCTGCAGTATCTGTAAAAAATAAATAAATAAATAACCGTTGGGCTGAACTCTTCGGGATTCTGGCGGCAGTCAGGGTGAGACTGGTGACTTCACGTGCTTCTGCTGCTTTATGGTTGAGTAATAAGGTCTCCCAAGATTCTACATTTGTGTTTGGGTCGTTATAGGAAGGCCATGTCCAGATAATAAGACAGCTTTGGTGTGGGTCCCTGAAATCATGGGGGTCGGGTGTGAGCCAAGCACGGGCAGAAAAAAAGAAAAGTCCCCTGGTGGTGCTCGCCTGGCACCCAGCAAGGAGTCCAGTGGACAGTCCCGTGGGCCAGCCCTCCGCCTGGGTGCTTTCGCACCCAGCCAATTACTGAGACAGCCCCTCCCACCTTGACACTGCTGCAGTGCACGGGCCCAGCGTTTCTTCCGTTGCCTTGACACCTTGTCCGTGCAAGCAAGCCACTATGCATGGTGGTGGTGACAAGCAGTGCTCTTGTGGTCGGTGCTCCACTCTAGCATCCCTTCCCTGTCCCCACCCGCCAAGAGAGCCGCACTCACGTGGGGGGGCTGCTGCTGCTGCTGCTGGTGCTGCGGGTGTGGTCGGCAGAGGACGCTCAGGGTGGCCCTGCGGTCCCGCACAAAGCCAAAGTCCCCCTGGCTGAAGAACAGCTGCTCCTGCTGCTCCCGGCCGGACGCCCTGCACACAGGGGAGAGGGGGATGGGGGGGGGAAGAGGACCCTCGGTTCGGAGAGGTGCCACACACACACCAGGCACCAGGAACGCGCTGGGGTCCCCTGCCAGCACAATCACAAACAGGCCAAGAATGGCACTGGGAAGCTCAAGGACCTCCTCAATGAGATCCCTGCCCTCTCCCAGCAACAAAAGGGGGCGCCGGAAGAAGAATGCCCATCTTCCTGACAGGGCCCCTGAACAGGCGTGCATGTCACTGCCACGCACTCTGCTGGCGGGGCCAGCCACGCCAAGCCCCCTAGTCAGGCAGCAGCCACCAACCCCCCCCTGCGGGGCTGCTCTCCTCCCACCCGTGCCCATGCAGGGGGGCCATTTTTCGTTGCTGGCTCTTCTCATGTGACTCATGTCGCATGTGCCTTTACCGCCTGCATTTCCTGCATGCGTTGGAGGCCTGGTAGCGCCCACCATCGTGCAGCAAACCCAGCAGGAACACGATTGGCACTCCACAATGTGCTCCTGGCAGAGTCAGCTGTTATGCATGACGACAGGAGGCCCCAAAACCTCCCCTGCGATGCCACGGGAGAGTGCACCTCTCCCAAATCAGCCGAGTATCGTCGGGGAGACCGCGACGCTCACTCTTGCTCACAGCCAACACAGGGTTCCCAAGCAAGGAAGTGGCCACACTTGGCCAACTCGTGCAACCAAACAGCTAAATGTAGATGCGACACCGATAGGGCTCAACGATTGATGGCAGCGGGCAGATCTCCCCCAAAAGCACACAACCAACTTAGGTGCACGTGCCACCTGCAAAGCAAAGCCTCGGAGGCACCCAGCAGGGCTCCCTCGAAATCCCAACCCCCAAAAGGGACCTCACAGCAGACAGGGCCTACCACAATTACTCGCACGCTCGATTCCAATGTGCACCTCACTGCTGCGACCCGGACAAAGAAAGAGCACAAAAGTCCCAGCACAAGGCGCTCATGGGCGCAAGAACTTCATTCGTTACCCTGCTAGGTCGGCTCTTGTTACCCACTCTCCAGTCGCAGCACACTATGCACTCGATGCAAAACCACCCTTCCAAACCCAGCTGGCAAAGACTGGGAAAAAAAAATTAGCAGTGGCTTAGCTCAGCTATGCAGGATATGTGTAGCGTGGGCTAAGGCTCAGCTGGTTATTCTTAGCTTTCCTGGTTGTCTAGGATTAGGTTGGTTATCATGCCTACTGCTGCTTCAATGACACACACGGTATACCCCATATGTGACACAGGTATATTTATCCAGCGGCTCTGGTGCAGCGTCGCCAATCGCCCCAGAGCCAAGCTGGCTCCACAGGCACACGCCGGCGTTTCTGCAACGCACGAGCCATCGGTTCCACACCCGGCCACCCCTCGCATGATCGCCAAGTGGACCTGGCCGCCACGTGCAGAACGGACGTCGGCGAAGCCACTGGTCGCGTGGGGTGCGCCGTGAGAGACGCCAGGCAGCGAGCAACATTCTGTGCGCCGTGAGATGTCACTGCTCCTCGCACATGCGCAGCATGGCTCTCCAGGAGCCACGCATAACTGCTCAACCTTGGCCAGTGTAGCTCACGCTACAAAATATGTCAAAAGAAATTGTCCAGTGCAAGGCTTTCACACAGCAACAAGATTCTGTAGAACGCTGCGCATTACGTGCGTTCACCACTCTTTCTCCTCTGCTGGGACCTAGTATGAAAAGCACATGGGATAGCAATATAGAAAGGGACCCTTGCTACCTGCCAGTGCTTTTTCGTAATAGTATTTCTTGGCACACAGAGCACTCGCGAGGCCCCACAGAGCCTTGCAAGTCCATGCGATATTTATCTTCTTATTTTGGCATTGCGACTGGCTGTGCAATCTTTGCCGGATCGAATGTGCTGCTGTGGCTGCGCTGCTGCGTCGATAGTGATAAAAAATGTGGTTGATCCTTCTTTCATAGGAATCGGTAAAACACAAAAGTGAAATGTGCTTTCACAGGAGCAGTTGAACATTTATTGCACATCGATAGGAACTTGCACATCGCTATTTATATTTAGTTGGTATGGCACGATACACGCATCAACATTAGACACTGGATTACACGCGCCAGAGCATTGCGTAAATCCAATTGAAACCCCAGGCGCCCGCAAACCGTGCGAACGAAACCGAACGGGTTGTCAGCGAATCATTTGGTGAAGTCACTGCTCGCTACTCCAAAAGGAGCATGATTTGCGGGTCGGCAGTAGTCTTGTGGGTTGTCTTGGCGAGTGACGACCTGCTGGCGGGTGGCAGCTTACGCTGCTATACGCTGCCCTATCGATGTGCCAAGTATCGGCGCTCATTAGCGCCATGACGCCCTACTTTGTGCATTCTCTCCTAGACGGCAGCACCATCTGAATGGAGCAGTTAGAGGGAAGGACATCAGGTGCGTTTGTACACCCGTGTGGGCTTGACTTGATGGCCCCGTTGGCACAGTATTTCACACTTCCTGTTCCGGCCAGAGTGATCACGGGGTCGAATCCTAGCAACGCTGCGTCAATTGAGAGTTTTCTGGTGATGCCATTTCCGTGACATCGGTGATGTTTGTGTACCCCTGCATAAAGCACTTTCGTGTTAAAAAAACAACTAGCGCTGTTTCAGCTGGTACTCAGTTCCAATAAGCATGAAATTTTTGGATGTATTTTCTCTGAAAAAAAAGATGCATATGGTATCACTTAAGCCTTAGTGTTACATTGCTCCCAACAACGTGCAATCGTAGGCATGTGTGCAAATAGTCATGCGAGCCCCCTCTCTTCCCTGCGAAAGTACAAACCCACAAGAAGCAAACCGGAATGAAAGGTGTTTATCGAAACGTGCCAATCAACAAACAACAAGAAAAGAGGACTGAGAAACTCTCAACATTCCATGCCAATGATAAGAAATGCATTTCCCAGGCTGAGAACATCTCCACGGGCTGTGCACGGCCTCCCAAGAGGCCAATCAAAGGTGGAAAGTGTACCACACGGCTTCACTTCGCACCCTTGTCCAATATTGTGTGCCCTGCCAAAGTCTAAAATAACACCCACCACAAGACTAAGCAAAAATACCGTATCTTCGCACGTATAACCCGCACCAAAAATACAAAAATTTTTGTGGCACTGTAGGGCTGTGGATAATACGCAGGATTTTTCATTTAGTGCAGGCTCCTACACAGTAACACTGACTAAGCCTCCCATAGCTCTAGTGAGAGCAGTGACACTGAGTGAATTGCGACTTTCGCCTTGCAGTCAGCGTATCCTACTGGCTAAATATACGCTTTCTCTGTCTACATAGCATGTGATGTGTTGCTCGAGCAGTAGCTTCGGTGCAGCCTTTCCTGTATCAAATACGCGGGCAATACGCCGGGATTTTTTTTTTCTTTTCCGGCGGGCTGAAAGTGGGGGTGCGGATCATATGCAGGGGTGGGTTATATGTGCGAAAATACGGTACCCAAGTCGCCGTCAGTCTTCACTAATCCAGGGAGGTACTCGAACTGAGCACGAACCTCGCCAGCAGGCAAAACACAGCTGAAAATTGCCTCTTGGTTTAGCACTGCTGAGAACAGCCTTTCACAGAGGCCCTTATTGACTTGAGCACGCCTCGAAGACACGACAAGTTCCGAGATTCCAAAGGAAGGCCCTCCGCGGGAGAGCGCTCACCAGCCAGCTGAGTCCCCAGTGCAGACAGGCCAACTGTAGCTCTGCTGCTGTGTGCAGCCAGGCTCGTACCCCCAGCACTGGGCCGTCCCGTTCTCCAGCAGGTGCTGCACCAGAGGAGAGCAGCAGCAGCAGCTGGGACACCCCTCCAGTAGAACGGACAATTGGGCTAGATGGTAGCTGTTCATCTTGAAGGTGGAAGCGCTCACAAAACAGGGACAAAAGTGTCGTCTATGTTCTTTCTACTTTCGTCCCTGTTTTGTGAGCGCTTCCACCTTCAAGATAACCACCCCTCCACCCTGTGGCAGGTGTGGGCCCCTCATGTCGCCCCTACGCCCTCATTTCTCTCAGGAACTATGACTAGTGCACAGGCGCTGATTACAAGCCGCCACTGGGGAGGGGGGACCTCAAGGAGGGAGACAGAAGTGTCAGAAACAAGATTGGAATGCATGGTGACAGGCAAGTGTCTTAACCGCTACCCTACACGTGCGCCACACAAGCAACAGCCGTCCATGGACACTTCACCAAGAGGCCACCTTCAAAGCACACGCAGCAGTGGAAGCAGGCCTGTCGCAGCAGCTCAGGAAGCACAAATAACGCTGCCCAGGAGTAGCCCTTCAGCCTTAAGGGGGGACACTGCTCTTGACACAGCTTCCTTTAATTGTTAATTGAACTCTGTGGAACTTGTCAGTCTTGCTGCTTTTTTCTCACTTATTTCAAATACGGCACTATTTTTTTAGTGAGTTAATTAGTTCCCGAGATAATCAGAGGTAATTAGCCACTTTTGGGGGAACAATATACAAAGCAGTGTTGGTGATAAAACTGTAATCTTCATATTTTCCAATACTATTACCTAACCCTGGCCAGTGCAATAAGGGAATTGGTTACTTTGATGCACTGCTTGGAACTATTTTTGCAGCACATTAAACTTTGGTGTTTGAAGTGGTTCCTTCCCACTGGTGCAACCAAACTTTAATGAACTGTAAAATTAGTTCCAAGCAGTGGATCAGAAAACTGATTTTCTTATTGCATTCAGCAGGGTTCAAAGTACTGGAAAATACAAAGACTACAGTTTCATGGCTAACCCTGTTTCGTCTATTGTTCCTCCAAAAATGGCTAATTACGTCTAATTATCTTGGTAAGTAATTGACTCACTCAAAAAATAGTGCTGTATTTGAAATAAGTGAGAAAAAAGCAGCAAGAATGGCAAGTTCCACAGAGTTAATTAACAATTAAGGGAAGCTGTGTCAAGAGCAGTGTACCCCTCTTAAAAGGGGCACTCTTACAGCTGCTTTAGAGCACCAAAAGGCAGCTTGTGCAGCAGTGAAAGTCTGTCTGGGAGCAGGTTTCTATGTTAAGACATCATTCATCTGCAATTTTTTTCTAGTCTGCGAAAAAAAAAAAAAAAAAAAAAATCAAAGGGCTTTTACTACTCATTATTCAAGATCGACCCAACCACACTTTCGAAAAAGTAAATATACAGTTAAACCTGGATGTAACGAATTCCTGGGCTTAACGAAGTTTTTCAATTCTCCAATCCCACCCTCATTAAAGCCCGTGTGTTTGCTACTTCTATTAACGAAACGTTGCGGCGGTTAACATTGATGTAACGAAGTCGGCGAGCGAATAGGTCATTGTTTTTTGCACTTTCACTGAAAAATCTGACGGTTAAATGAACTAACTTAGTGAATATGGCACTACCGTAAGGAAGCAGCATCAATGAAAATGTCTGGAATGAACTTTAATAACACGGAAAGGCGGCCTAGTTGGTTTGATATCGGGCAGACGGGCCAATGTGTCAACATCAGGCTGAGGGAGCATTCGTCCAGCCTAAAAGGACGCCCAGTATACACATCTGGCAATGCATTGTGCGAAATGTACTTCAGGAAAGTGTGAAGCGACGTTTGATAAGACGACCATTTTGTTCGTTCACCCAAATCGGACTACCAGGGAGATTATGGAAGCATGGCACATGTGTAAGATAACAGGAAGGGTGCGTAAGCCATCCGTCTATCGCCCTGTCACAAAAAGTGATTGACTTGCTAAATAGCATGAAGTAGGTTGTTCAGCAAAAAAGTGTTCTTAGTGATTAGACAATGTGTGCACCATTCTGACCATGCGCAGTGTTGGAAGGACGTTGAGGGTATAAATGTGATACGTTCTTAATAAAGTTCAGTTGTTAGTCTGCGCTTGTCTTCGTGTCATCTTTTTCTGTGTCCTCGTTTCGAGTGCGCAAAAGTTACCGTTAAGTCTGGAATCACCCGAGCACGAAATTCGTCATGACGATGATGAACTGAGGGGCTAGCACCATCTCGAGGCTAAGGTAGCAGTTACTTCTGGTTCTGCTTTTGTAGCGCAACACCACACCAACTAGCAGGAGTGACTACGCTGCACGTTTTTTTTTCTCCCGCACCGCAAACGACCGTGCATTTCCACGTGTGAGTACGGTTTCGGTTCTACTATAATAAAGGGGGGACACTGGTCTTCAAAAAACTTCTGATTTTCAAGTTAACTTTGTGAAACAAGTCACCCTTACTGTTTTTTTTTTTCAGCTGGTTTCAAATATGCCATTACTTTTTCAGTTGGTCAATTAGTTCCCAAGATAATTAGAGATAATTAGCCATTTTTGGTCAAACAATAGACAAGACAGTCTCGGTCATAAAACTGTCATCTTCATATTTTCCAATACTATGAACCCTGGTGAGTGCAATAATCGAAGCAGTTTTTGATGCATTGCTTGGAACTAACTTTACAGCTCATTAAACTTCAGTGTTTGAAATGGGCACCCAAAATGGTTCCTTCCCACTGGTGCAACCAAACTTTAATGAGCTGTAAAATTAGTTCCAAGTGGTGCATCAAAAAACTGCTTCGATTATTGCAGCTCACCAGGGTTCATAGCCTTAAACATCCCCCCCCCCCTCCCCCCGATTTCTATTCAGAGCAAACAGTGTTCATCATCATCATCATCATCAGCCCGTCTATGTGCCTACTGCAGGGCAAGGCCTCTCCCACAGATCTCCAATTATCCCGGTCCTGTGCTAACTGCGCCCAACTTATCCCCGCAAACTTCTTGATCTCGTCTGCCCATCTAACTTTCCACCACCCCCTGCCACACTTGCCTTCTCTAGGGATCCACTCTGTCATCCTTAGTGAACAACGGTTATCGGGCCTTCGCATTACATGCCCTGCCCATGCCTTCTTAATTTCTACTAATATGTCCTCCAGACGCGTTTGTCCCCTGACCCACTCCGCTCTCTTCTTGTCCCTCAACGCATCACCTTCCATTCCGTTGCTCGCAGAAGATGTCCAATCACCTGTAATTACCGTGGAATTATTAACCAACCGCTAGTCAGTGGGTGGCAGCAGTCGGCCAAATGCCACCAGAGACTGCTCTCAACGCCAGCTGTGATCTGGGCTCCTGCCAGGCAACGTATACTGGACCACGTGGACACAGCTTGGGCAATGGTTGACCCCAGCGCCAGCAGCCAGACTGTAATGGGAGCACAGCCGTAATCGGGCCTCCATCAGGCCTCCCCGAGTCTTCTCGAAGAGATCCTCAGGCACCCGTGTGGCTCCCTTCGTACCTGGTAGGGGCACGACGCATCCTCTTGGCAGCTCCTCGCAGCCGCCGGATGGCTGCGGAAGTACGGACCCATGTGTTCGTCGGGCAACTGCACGTCGTAAGGCTTCCGGCACGACCCCGCCAAGTTTAAGACGGTGGCAGCCACCATGAGAGCCCGTGCGCAGGCGCCTGCAAGCACGGGAAAGGTCCAGCAGGCAGCGTCAGGCCAAGCACGAGTCCCTCGTTCCTCCCCGTTGTTTTTCTCTACCGGGTACACCACTGGCTGCGATCGGCTGGAGCTTTTGCACTCTGCAAACTAGTGCCACCTCAACAGTATGTGTAGCAGCAGAATCCTCACAGTGGACCTTGCTTCCAGTAGCGATCTGTGCAATGCGCAAGCTGCCATTCTTGGCAGGCACCTCGGGCAAAATAAATAAGAGGGCGCCCCTTCAGCTTGCTGCGTGGGGAGCAGCTATGCTTCCTAGAGCTACACGTTCTTATTTTCTCTTTTTTGACAGCTTGTGGCGAGTTCAGTATGTGCACACAAAATGGCTTTCAAAGAAAAAGGGGCAAAGAAAGGCGCTTGAGGCTGACCACACTTCGAGCACACAGTTACCCGCAAGGGAGTAAGGAAAGCAAAATAAAAGTAGAGAAAAATGGGTGCTTCGACCACTGCAGATTGGTCACGGGAACGTGCACCTGCTACCGTGACATTCATGTGAAGGGTACGGGTGTCAGGTGGGTGTGGGAGGACTGCAGGATGAGAACATTTCACACACAAGTTCCCTGAAAGCAAGACTTTTTTGGGGGCATGCTTCAGTGCCATTTCTAGTTCCCTGTGGCGGCTGCTAGGAGGACTGGTATTGGAAAAAGGTCCATTCAAATAGGGGGATGTGAGGGCACAATGGCGCTCCCGTTTAACTTTGTTGCCACGCCAATCTGCAGCCCCCTGGACAGCACCCTGTGAACCTCCTTGTTCTGCTTGTACAGTCGAAAGCTTTATGACAGTAAACAGGGGAGCACGTGTCACTCGGTACATGCAGAGAGGTCTAGCGATGGGATGGCAAACTTCCGTAGTTCGTACATTTGGCGGATCCATTCCCTGACAACGGTTGATTGTGGACAGTCGTCCTGCTGCAGTAAGCTACGTCTGGAAACAGTTCCAGAGAATATATGTGCAAGCAAGGGTTCTTATCAAGAGAGAAACCCAGCGAACACATTCAAACATTTGCTTTTTGCTGCCAAATTGTGTGACGTTATCCTCACGCCTTCATATATCCAGATGCTGTGGCGTAACTAATGCAGCAGGCAGTTGCGCGATAAAGCGCTTTCAGGTAGCGCGCCCGCTAAACCCCCGAGCTGCGACAGCGCGCCAGCCTCTCACCAGAGCGCTCTGCATGCATCGAGCGGCACGCGCTGCCGTGTTTACCGTCATAAAGCTTTCGACTGTACTGCACGAGCGCCAGCGGCCCAGCCACCCCCGGCGCGTGCTGCAGCGCTTTTCTGCACCTCACAACGAGTTGTTGTTGTTGTGGTTTGTGGGAAAAGAACAGGAAAGTGCTCCGTGAAACGTAGAGATCCGAGGCCCCAAAAATCGAACGCCAGAAATAAAACCATCCACTTGTAGAAGAGCGCTTCAGCTGGAAATTACCCCGATGTGCCACTTCGCCAATGTTAGTTGCCTTTGGAAATGGGTGGGCTTCACCGGACACGACTTCTTGCGGTCGTTTACACCGAGTCTGTCACATGTCAACAAACAGCACGTCTAGGACGCTCCCCAAATGGTCTCGCAAAGGAGCTGTCGAAATTTCAGAACTCACGGTGTACGACATGCATCTCGCTTGTAGGCGGTGAGGGTGCCTCTCACAAATGCGTGAGCGCTAGAATGCAACGTGAACGGCAGAGTTGATCTGACTGCACACACCCGGCGCACAGACCGACGCGGCGCCGGGACAAAAAACAGGGGAGCTGCATTTTCGGCACCGGTTGAAGCTGTGACGTAGAAATGTCACATGACAGCCCCGTGACGTCGATTGTGGCGCCAAGGTTTGACGCTTTGAATTGTTTGAATTACAGTGAACTAGTTCTCTGTACTATGCTGAAACAAAAAAGATTTTGGTGAAGCAATGCAAGGTAGAACATACTTTTTCGCATGTGCAATTCCACGCTTCTATTAAGTTATGGTTTATAATAACTGAAATGCTTTTGTGAGTGAATAAAGCGATAGCACGTACTGGGTTCCAAACTAGTACTAGATACGCTCCAAACGATTAACATGCCGTCGAAAAGTATTCCGTCATCATTCGCAGCACCACACAGTTGCGCACACACAGACATACGGGCCGCGGCCACATTCTGAAACCGATCTGTGACCTGGCAAACGAGCAGTTGTCCATCGCGAACGAAGAGTGCCGACATTTTGTGTCAGAATAATTATTCGCCTTGAGAGCACGACCGGGTGGGTTATTTCGGTTATCTGCGCCGCCACAGCCTAGAATATGACATTTAGCTAAACCAAGCTGCCGGCAAATAACTATCCTAGCGCAAAAGGCCGACACCCTCGCTTGACGAAGGATCGATGTAGCCGGCAAATAATTAAGCAACTCGCGACAGAAAACTGCCGGCGAGATCGCAACGGGACACCGCGTTTTCAGTGAAGCTAGAATATGCCCTAGCTAAACGAATAGGCTGCCGGCAAATCGGCACTCTTCGCTCGACGGCAGCTTGTGAAGCAAAGCGCGTTCTCAAGCAGCATGCCCGCGCTAATCACGTGAGAGCGGCAGCAAGCCAACGAGGAGAGACTGCCGGCCAACTTCGGCAGCCGGCAGATTATGCGATTGTGTTTCTGATTATTGATCTCCGAAGAACTGATGCATAACGCACAGGTACTAGTACGAAGAATAATGTTTAGGGGCTATTTGGTATAGTCTTGAATTCGATAATAACGTGCGCTGCATTTTGGACGAGGGACAGGGACAGTGAAAAAGACAACCATACGTAACCATACTATGGTTTTGCTGGTTTTGCCATGGAGGAAAGAAAAGTTTTTCTTTTCTTTTTCTTCCTCCATGGGTTTTGCAGCGCACGTTATTATCGAATGGAAGAATAATAGCAGCACTGCGCGCACTGCCCCTCCTAAAGCCCCCTATGCACACTCCACTACGAAAAGAAAAGTTCAAACAGCACACGTACGTACAGTTCACCCTGTACACCTAGCACACGCAGAGGCAAACAACGACGCATGCGGGGCACGCACGCGACTCCGACAACTTTGAGCACGCTTCGCCGACTAAAAAGTGCCATGCAACAACACGAAAAAAGCGAGAAGTGCGCGCAATTTCAAAAATTATTCGCGCTAGGAGTGCGGACAATATTAAACGTTATTCGCACTCAAAACATTATTCGCGCTAGGAGTGCGGATAGGGACTGCCTTTTCTGTGCTCCATGTGCGGGGCGCTTGAAAGCGCCCAGCGGAGATCAAAATGGCACTCCTGCTGCTGCTATCGCTGGTGTTCGCAATTTTGGCGTAGTCTACGGAGGTCCAGGCGTGCAGGCTGTGTCCACATGTGTACCCTGAGTGGCCGCGAGTTCAAGCACCTCAAGAGCACCGTGCGTATTTTGCGCGATGAACTGGAAGCTTTTATCGGAGGTGGGCGCGAGCTGTCAGTTGCCAAAACTCTGTCGCACCCGCCGTCACGCTGTGGTGTCGTCATTGACGAAGCCCGGAGCCCGCCAGGAATAGTGGTATGTCTACGTTGGTCACGAAAGCGAACATGCCCTTTGAGCTCCACCTTTTTGCGTCGAGGAAAACGAGAGAGGGGGAGAGTCGCACGCGTTTGTTTTGAGCAGGCTCGTGCTGTGGCTGTCATCGCCCACGTGAAAAGTTTGCACTGCACTTGTATTAGGTGATGTAATTTCCAAACGGTGTGTCAGTAAATTTAGTCGAAATGTGCATGGCGATTGTTGCTGCATCTTGAAGCGGAGAAGTCCCCCACTTTCCCCCCCGTTCCTCCAACACTGCGCGAAACAACGAGGCGCATCGTTGTTCGTCGTCTTGCGCAGTAGCGCAGTGTTCCGACTATTCTTGCTCTTTCTCTTCAAACTGCTGTGTACTTCAGTACCATGTTCGTTTTGTATTTCCTTTAGGCGCGTGATGCCGATGTAAAAAGGTCCTGGCAGTGACACTACCGTCGCCTGTACACCCTGGCGGGTTCATCTACGTGGACGGTGGCTCCAGCCGGGGCACCCGTTGGTCGTCTTCCATCCAACAAACACCCGGAGGAAAGTGCACGCCGTGTCAAGTGAGCCCTTTTTCCTGCCTGCGAAGGCACACAGTTCTTCACTGCAATGTTGGAGCGAATATGTGCACAGTTGAGCCAAGCACGATTGAGAGTTCACATAGCGAAGACTAGCGGAAAAAAAAAAAAAGGAACATTATTGTTACTAAACCAAGGACGATGCAGGCTTCTTTCAGTAAACAAGGTTTTTTTGAGCGAACTTGTGCCCCTCAATAAACTAAAAGAACACACAAACGTCGGAGAAGCACTCACAGGCAATTGTTGGTGAATGGAATGCCGTGGAATTTCTCTACAAGCACTTATCTTTCCATGTTATCCTTTCCCGAAGCATCGAATTACATTGAGAACACTGCCAATCAAAGAAGGTTATTGTAGTCTAGTGATGATGGGGCAAAACATTCTCCCTATCAAATAAGATGGCTTCTGTGGCACACAAAATGAAGGGAAGAAAACATGCTTTGCTTCGAACACAAATAGGACAGACAGGCACGGCCAGATGCATGAAACAATACAGAAGGCGTGGTTTGTGGCAATATCGAGCACTGGCCCACAACTAGAATGGCACCTTTTGACATGAATAACCGCCAGGGACAGACCTTTTTCCAACAGCACACATAGACGGACAGGACAGGTCAGGTTTCGCACAAACTGGAACACGTGTTCGTCTATTTGTACTTTTTTGCACCACAAATACGATGGGCAGACAAGACCGTATTCACATGCGCAGTAATGGCCCTATCATCTTTTTGTGGCATTATAGAAGCAACAGTGGCGAAATGACCTAATCCTAATACAAGGGTTGCAGTACGGAGCGGGCTGTGACGTTGGGGACTCTGTAGTGTTTGCTCGTTGATTCATTTGCGTTAGGAACAGTTCCTTTTTTTTTTTTGACTGCGCCGTGCGTTTCCACATAGCAGCGACCCACTACAGGGGGCATAGCCACATCACCACCACCTGCCAGGCGCAGTAAAAAAAAAACCCTATGGATTGCACTCTCAACAAAACCCAATCGCCCCAAGAAAGCAAACTGATTTTCCTGGATAAAAAAAGTTGTTGAATGGGGATCGGAGGGTAATGTTCCGAAAGTTGGTTCGATGTTTTCCGTAGGACAGTTTTAAATGCAGTGGGACCATCCATTGTTCAACTCATTTTACTTGAAAACAGCCGAATGCGGGAATTTCCTGCCTTGTTGAACCCTGGTCTGTTGACAACGCATGCGCACAGCCAGGCCTACAACACTGGTTGGGGCCCCGAATGCCCGTGTCCTGCCCGGTGGGAGCTCTGGGTGCCCCACCCCCAAGCATCGGCTTCTGCTGCTCTCCAGGGCCAAGGAGCCTGCCCAGGGAAGTTTTTCCTCCTCCTGTCAAACTTTCTTTCAGTGCTGTTTGTTTGTTCCTCTGGTTCAGTTAAAGGGGCCGTGAAGACAAAATACAAGTTTGTTTTATTCGAAAGATTTCATGGTTTATAGTGCATCCAGCTCATGTCCGGATGCAAACGAAGCTTTATTCACTGAGAAATTAATCAATTAAGTTGGAAATTTTGATTTTCCCGCTAAATCGTGTTTTTCCTGGTCTGCAATGACATCACAGGAACCGACCGCTCTGCAGCCTATTGGGAAGCCTTGTTTACCATTAGGGAACCTAGATGGCACCACCATACCGTGGCAAGCCTTTTTCTGCCTTTGGTTTGTTTTTAACCGTATTTAAACCTGTCTTGTTTTTGTTCTGGCAGAAAATAATCGTTTCATGAAACATAGTGTTTGCTCGACAAATATGCTCACGTAAGACACCGTTGTTTGCGTCATTCGGCCAGTGTCGTCTGAGACAACCCCAAAGCCCCGCAGTGCTGTGCATTTAAACCAAGCATAGTGCGCGCAGTACCAACAGCAGGCATCGGTACTTCTGTGTTTACGTGTGCTTTCGTAACCTCAACTGTTTGTCCCACCATTCTTATGGCTTTAAAGAGAATGTGCCATAATATTAATCGCTAATAGCTCGTTCGGCAAGCTTATCAGCTCTGCCTAGTTTGCGTTTGCTTCTGTCGGGCTCTGCCCATCGCAGCGCTGGTTGGTACGACATCATTGGTCCTGTTTTGGGAAATGAGCGAGTGGGTCGCATGGCCATTCCCTTATTTTCCAAATTATACAGCTTATTTGAGCGCAGTTTATGTTAAAAGTGGTGTCAGCATGATTCTAACGAGGCAACCTTTCGAATGAACCAAACTTGTGTTTTCTCTTCATGGCCTCTTTAAACTAACTGGAGTGCAGTGGACAGCCTGGTGTCGCATGTTCTTCCTGCACATGCTGAGGCAGCTGGCTTCAATGACTGACTTTCAGTATTCCCACTTGGTTAGCCGGGTGGTTCATGGTAGAATAACATTAACCACTGGACAAAAGGAAAAAAACAGCAGCACGCCGATTGAAATGGCCAAAAATGCCGCACTTACCCGCGTAGTGAATCCCCCCCACTTTCCTTTTTGAGAATTTACTTTCTTGTTGTCTTGCATAAAAAAACATCCGGCTGGAATAGAAAAGGTACTGTTCAATGTTTTTATCTTGGCATGGTTGCTGATGCCGTAGACGATCGCAGTACCTTGATGTCACGCCACAGTACGGGCAGAAACACCAAAAAAAGCATTCTAACAAAAAAAAATCTCAACAGTAGCCGGAGATGCGAGTGGAAATGCCGTGGCTCACAATTTAAAAGTTGCGTGCTTGTGGAGCGAGTCGGTTACAACTCAAGAACAGCACCACCCATGTGTGTATCACTCCGCCAAAGCGCCGGACCCGGACATCAGTGCGCGCGCATTTTGAAAGGGGTTTGCTATGAATGCGTGATATCGTCTGCTTGTTCACGCAATTTGTCGCACTGGAGTCGCTTATAAGCATATAAGTCCAAACAATTCACGCCCATGTTCAAAATATTCCCAGTAACGCCCTACTTGCGCCGCGCGGAGAAACGTACGGCTACGGTGATAAGGCAAGCAGCAACTCCAGTGCCGTTCTTAAGTTGTCACCGAGTATAACAAAGCACCAAACACAATCCGCACTCCATCCCTGCTCTATGCGGTTCCGCGACTTTGCCACTACGCCTCATGGTTTCGTTGTTCAGCTGTGTTGCGGCCTCCTTTTTGTGCTCCTGGTGCGCTGCGTTTGATGGGCCAGTGCATGAGCTACGCAGCTGGTTCTTACCTGAAGGTGGCGGAGCAGCCTCAGCATATGGAAAGCACGCGGCTGGGCGGCACTTCAGTCATGACGCAGTGGTGGCACACTATGGGCGAAAACGAGAGGTTTTTGGGCGGTGAACGGGGATTGAGGCGTGCTTCGTCTGCCCAAAGAAGGGAATTTTCCTGGTGTGGGAAAAGAAGCTTTAGAGTGCCCTGACGCCGAAGCACCGTGGGCCAATGACGAACGTGAATCCGCAAGCGACTTCCGTGAATGGGCAGCCCGGGGGCATGTAGGGGATGATGTTGAGTTGGGGTCCACTAGCACGTTGTGAATGAAAAAGAAGTTTGGTTACATAATTACTCACATGTTTTACAGCGCTTCTCTTAGCATCTTTATTTTCTGAAATTTCTGCTTTTAGAATCTGCGGCAACTTTTTCCCACATAATGAGCCCTCGTGCCAAATTTTCTGAAAAAAAGAAGTGGGTTCATTACGCGAGTAAATAGGTCATACCTCGGCAAAACTGGGCGCCGATCACTCACACTGGCACAGAAAAATATATTTTTCCTCAAGCACTCTCTCACACTCGCGCTCACCGCTCGCCATCACCACTCGCACTCACTCGCGCTCGCACGCACCACTGGTCGTCTCCCTTCGCACGCGAGTGTATAGCAGACCCTTTACGAGGCATTAAACAGGACATGGTTAGTGCATTATGGCACCAGAAGGCCATCCAAATCATATTCCTAAATCAACACGCCACCAGAGAATTAATTCTAGGGTGCCCCATAGCAGCAGCTCAGTGACGACATATTTCCGAAGCTAAAGGCAATCCCGCCACTAAAAGCCATCACAGCGAGCGGCTCCTGCAACGAATAGTGAACAGCGAGTGCAAGCGCAGTAGGGGTGCTCACCGCCATAACCCCTGCAAATGGCGGTAGTAGCACGAGGGCACTTGCGAGTGGTGAGCGGGGCTGACTACGCGTAGGGCTCGCACTCACTTGTACTCACACCCGCCTGTCCAAAATGATGGCAAGGCTCACCCACCACTCACTCGTGAGTGGTGAGGAAGGGGGGGTGAGTGCACTTGTAAGTGAGCCTGCCGACCTGTGACATATGGTGCTTCCCCAAATGTCGGCTGCACCAAGCAAGGGGACACTGTTCAAAAAGCACATCTGGCTGGTGCTCCTTTTCCTCGTTGTGAGCATTTTGAGTCCATTTCTCTTCATTCCTTAGGTGGTTGTGTATTTTATGGCAAGGCGCGGGCTCCCCTCTGTTGCTGTAGTCCATCTTTTGCGTGCTACGAAAGGAATGCGGCATTCATTCTTGTAACATATGCGGAGCCCATCAGTGTAATAATAAAGTGACTTATAGTGCAGGGAAGATGTGTACTTGATGTGGGTACTGTACTGAGCAGGGAACAGAGTGACCCGTCAGTACTTGTTGTGGAGACACATATGTAGCCCGTGGGCTCATTGTAGGCAAGCTTTCATCAAACGCTAACGCACTTTTGAATGGGTGCGCATGTACAGTATGGGGAACTGGAACGCACTTGGGAAGCACCCAGGATTTCTCACGCTCTTTGAATAGCTGATGTTTTAGAAACATTTGCTGGTTGCCCCGTCACTTTTGAATGGGTGGCGAGGGGATTTTCTGAACGTCACCGGAATGCCAGTAGTGCGCCCGGCCTTCGTTACGACAGGCGCCCGTAGTGCGGTTGGCAGAGGTGAGGGGGGGTCTCCCAGTGGGCATGGCGCGAGTCTCGGGGCCTGCTGCTGCCCTGCTCTGGCAGTGAGCAGGACGGAGGAGGGTGTAGCCTCAACTCCTGGGGGATGGGTTTGGGAAAGCCAGAGCCCAAGCCTGCAGTAGCGAAGCTGCCGGGGAAAGTTGGAAAATTCATTTTTGCGAGAATTTCGTTGCCCTGAGAATGAAACCGTGCAGTTCAGTTTCAGTTTCAGTTTATTGTGTCACTTGAAATGGTACACCGCATAAATAACTCTAGGAGGTCCATAGTCATAGGACTGGGGGGAGGGCCTCCTACCAACAAGTGCGAATGAGAAGTACAACTAACGCGGTTAACAGCAGTAACAATCCTAAAAAACATGGAAGAACATGATTACACAGTCAAGCCAAATATGGTACTAAAAATCAGAAGTATTATACAAAAAGGTAATTAAAGGGGTATATTCATCTACATACCACAGACACAAGTACATAATGACAATCGTTAGGCCAAAATGATCCTGCGAAAGCTGCCTCCTAAAAGAGTGAATTGAAGGAGATGATTTGATGGTTGGGGGCATTGAATTCCAGAATGAAGTCGCCAAAAAGTTCGCAGTTAGTTTGCCATAGTTAGTCCTACATTTTGGTAAGAGATGATTTTTGTGGTGTGAGAATCGAGTGCCATCAAAATGCGGGTTTTGATCTTCAGATATTAACGAAATGGGTAAGTTTCCTTGACAAAATTTATAAACTAGGATGCAAAGAGAATATTTATTTCAATCACCAATTGACAAAAATAAATCTGCGGTTTATGGCTAGTGGTTCACTGCTAGTCGTCCTGCGCACCCCGCGGGTTGACCTCCTGTGCACGTCTTTCTCCCCGGGCGCCAAGCATGTCTGAGCGTGCAAGAAAAGTCCATAATTCAGTTTCTCTTCAGTGACCTCCCAGCCAGACAGAAGTCTGCCAAATGTTCACCTTCAAGCAAAGCCCAGCTTGTGGTGTTGACAAACTTTGCCAGACCTCGTGGTTCCAGTGCTGTTCACAAAACCAAGTGAGCTACGCTTTGCTGACATCCGCAAAACCCACCGTCGTCATTGTTCTGTTTTGCACACCTGCACCATGAACTCTCTTGTTACCATGGAAAATTGACCAATTTTGAGGGGTCTAACAAAAACATTTTTTCTGTGCTATATATACTTATTGGTTAGGCACACATTGCAGTGACATAAAATGCAGATGATTCCACGCGCTTTCCAAAAAAAACAGTTTTAATAATGTTTCCATAAATAATGATTGCGAAAAAAATTATCGAATTCGAAATTTTTGTCCAGGCGTCGAAGAAAATAAAAAAAAGTAGTTGCATATAATAAACCAGCCAGTAGTAGAAGAAAAAATTAGAATATACATTTTGTAGGTAAGCATTTCAAAACCCGTTCTAGAAAAAAAATTGAGTTGCAGCGGTACAATTTGTCAGATATAAAGAAAATGTTAGCCCGCGATGGCTCCGTGCCTTGTGGTGAAGCCCAACCAGCTATTTCAAAATTTTGCTATTTGGATGGCTCTGTAAGAAGAATCTGGTGGTTTGCATTATTAAAGCCCCCAATTAGCCTCCACATGATGTAAAAACACCTTGTCCAGCACAATATTGAAGGCACGCAAGCGATGCGAAAAAATCTGCTTGGAGTTGAAAGCCAAACTCTTTGGTGGATGCTTGTTAACGTTCTGATGATCACTTATCAGTAGAACTTTCACTTGCGGATTTATTATCATGTTCTGACTCGCTGTGGTAGCCTTGCTTGCAGGAATAAGGTACGATGCACTAGAATCGTGCCCAGCAAGATTTCACCAAGCAGCCGTCGTGCTAGTGAAGCGAGTTCAGCACATCAGCCTACTACATTGCAGTAGCGCCACCTAACAATTTCGAAAAGAAACAAATACAAGGCTGTTGGAGACTTTCTCAGGATAGACAGCTCTACTAAGACGTGACACTAGACCTCCGGAAATACCCTCGTATGAAACCGAAATTGGCTGGTGAACAGCTGGCGGTGTTCAAGCCAATTGGAAGCGTTCTCCTCGTCTGAACTGATACCCGACGACTTGGTGTTATCTTTGACTTTCCAGCGGAAGCTTTTCGCAGAAGTAAGGCGTAGGTAAGTGGAAGCACGAGCGGCATGCTTGTGTTCGAGGAACAGTAGCGGGCAACGGAGGTGCTCATGGCAAATGAGTTTGTAGTTGGGTAACTGCGTAGTAGCGCCAAATATGAATTTCCGCAACACAAAAAACGAAACAGAACTGCTGGAAACTGGCTGAAAATGCAGGCACACATTGCTAGACATGCGGTGGGGACCATCAGAAATAAGCTTTGGGCAGAATAAAAGCTGCCTTGCTCCGAACAAAGATCACTAGTGAATAGCTGGGATCATTTTCAAGTAAGTATTTCACCTCTCAATGCTGTCAGATTACAAAGCTAAAACATTATTTGGTACTTGACGTACCAGGAGCCTTTTGACAAAAAATATTATGGTACATGCTGCCTAACCACGATCTGCATTCCGTTTTTGTCAAGTGCAGCAGCCACGCGCCCCTTCCTCAAAAACACAACGCACCTCAAGCTCTGCAAAAAAAACGCCGTCAAAAATCTCAATGTCGCCGAGCAGGAAATTTAAACTGTATTCTAAAAGTGCAGTGCCTAGACTAACCCCTTGGCCGCATTAGGTGTACCGAGAAATGACTACAAACATTTAGAAATAGGCAATTAAATTATCGATCACCAGTGATCGATTTGAATAGGCATGGTAATGAAAGAGTTGAGTAAAGTGCGGTGGTCTTTGCGCTGCGGTTTGAATTTTCTGTGCTGTGAAGAACAAATCGGTGGGCTACCCCTTGTCACAATTTCGGAAAGCTCTCAGTGATGTGCAGAGTTATCCGATAATCTTCAGACAGGCATATTTTATGTTTCGGAATCATCGGTATATTGAACTATTTCGGAATCCCTTTGGAGTTCGGTATATCCGTGTTCGACTGCATTTGCGTGCTAGCAAGGTTTCCATGTTTGAGGGTAGCATTTTGGGACAGTGCAAAACTGCGAGTCATGACAGCTGCTCCTGGCGGCACAGCATGGAGACATGGGAAGGGAAGAGGGGCAGGTCGGCGACCGTGAACAGTTGAAGCAGGCCAGCCATGTTCTGCATTCTCGTACGCTTTGAACCGCGAGAGTTTGGGCGCTTGCGTTACTTGGGAGTGCCCTGTGCAAAGCAGGGATTCTGCGCCATTGGTGCATAACCAGCAAGCCATCACAGGCAGACTTGCCAGTAATGAAATTACAGTAATTATATTACAGTAATTAAATTACTTCTGCTGTGATGAGTAATATAAGGAATTACTCTTGAGTGTTGGTAATTAGTAATGTAATAAATTACTTGAGGCCAGTAATTTCATGGAAATTACTCATTACTTTCCCAATTACTTTTGACTACGATATAGCCTGTCCGCTTTCTCTGACCCTTACCTCTACGAAGAAGACCAAGAAAAGTTGGAGAGTATAAAGTTGACCCAGAGAGTCAGTGGGCGTGGGAACGAACGCGAAGGAAACAATGGCTTCAATGAGAGCTTTGCTTGCTTCTTCGTGCTTCTTCACTCCTTTTCATGCGTTCCAGGAATGCCATGGCGGCAGTCAGTCGGGTTAGACAAAAACGTGCAGATTGTGTTCAGGGCTCCGTTACACTGGTCACTGGTGTAAGCCCGCTGCTGGGAAGGCGCGTTTTTTCATCCGGTGCGGATAAGCACGGAGTGCGCGAACCGTTTGTCGAATGATGAAATTTTGTCAAAGTAATTGCAAAGTAATTTCATTACTTTTGAAAAGTAATAGTAATGTAATGTCATTACTTTCGGCCACCTGTAATTTCTAATGTAATTTAATTACATTTTAAATTTTACGAAAGTAATGAGTAATGTAATTTAATTACTTTTTAGAAGTAATTTTGCCATCTGTGGTCACAGGCCCCGGAAGGGTGGGCCACTCCATTTGCCACCAGCGGTGCCATGCATGCCTCCGCTCGCTGCACTGCTCCTCCCAGGTCACGCTGACGTCACAGCACGAGCAGTACACATTGGTTTGGCAAACCACGCCGACCCCTCGTGGAAAGACATTATCACTGCCAAACAATGGCGTCCATCTGTGGTTCATATTTATTAGTGAAGTGGCCTGGTGTACAAAAAGTTCCACGTGGCTGGCGTTGTGCTTATTCTATTGTAAAATAAATTTTCACGCCCAGCTCCAGTGATAGAAAATTTTGTTAAAGCGAAAACAAGCCTGATACATGGTTTGTTGTGGCAAGGACTTTGCTGCAGTCACTTCTGCGGCTAGCTGTCAGGGAAATGTAAATATTTCGCTGAGGTGGAATTTATTGTAGCAGAATTCAACTGTATAAACCTAGCCATTTTCCCCAACTTTGTTAATATGCAGTTTTTCAGAAGGAAACCAAACAACGTTGTGGTATTCTAGGATGTATGTCACGAATGTGTTCCAAGCCAGCAGCACAAGATGGAGGCGATGCCATAGGAAGAATCCAATGTTGTCATGAATTACAGTGAGTCCTAAGCAGTTATTCTCCTCATGTGTGGGCTGTCGTTTATTGTGCACGAAAAGTCACAGGTACCATAATTAGAAGCGCAGATTTTTGTGCGTTTATGGCTAGGTAGGTCTAGAGTGTCAACTTTGCTGCCACACCACTTAGAAATAGATGTCTCCTTTGGAATTTTGTGATCACCGGGGAAGTCGATTTCTCGATACAAGATGAAATTATCGTCTGCTTTGGATTGGGAGGGCAGATCATTGATGTGAATGGGAAGAGAACTGGGGCCAGGACAGCACCCTGTGGTACTCCGGACGTGTTGGACACGTGCACAGTGGTATCCATTGGTCAGTTTGGTCAAGCTGAGCCAGTTGACAATGAGCCTAGCGTGGGTTCAAGTTTCCTGGATCAGTTCTCTGTGTGGTGCACGATCAAGCGCTTTGGATGAGCGTGGGTTAGCTGAAACAGTGGTGTGGTCGTGGAGAGTCCCCTTCGGTAGACAGGTGGGCGAGGGCACCGAGAGGGCTGCCCACGTTCAAGTCACGTGCCTGAAGATTCTTTGTTCAAGGATCTTGCAACAAAGGAGGCCTAAAATTGGAAACGTCAGTTTTTTTTCCCCGATTTGTGCAAGGGAATCATTTTAGCCAGGTTCCATTCTTTGGGTATCCTACCCATCACTGGGCTCGATAAAAATTGAGCATAAGTATTTTGAAACCTATTTGAGAGTATCCTTTAAGTGAGATAAGGTCTTTCTTTGCATCTCAGGTGAGTGAAAGGTTAGGTAATGCAGCTTTGATTACTGCAAGAAAGCCTATGTCCTTGTGGGTACAGGGGCCCCTGTGTGGCAAGTTGCCATTGTCGACTGCAGAGACGGACTGTTGGGACCCCAGTAATACATTCACCTGCTTCTTACAATGAATCACCGCGGTCCCGGCAGCGTATAGGCGTTTCCTAGTCAGCACAGCCAAGCGACGCATGGCGCCATCTAGGGGCATGTTTGAAGCTATGTCCACGTGCTTGTGGCCCTCAATTTAATCGCTCAGAACCGCTTGGTCTCGTAGTGTAGTAGTTCCGCTCCTGCGAAGCAAACATCCTAACCCGGGTTCAAATCCTGTTACCGCTTTTTTTTTCTTTTTCAAGGGTTTGTCATATTTGAATACTAACATTGGTTATCACGCATATAATCTATTTATGACATCTTTATGCACTATAAATGGCATTTAGGGTATTTTCATTGCCTTTTGGTCAGTTTCAGCTACTGCTTCTTGTACGTTTTTGAGGGTTTTTCCCTCTTAGGTCGGTTTCGGCTATTTTTGTTGAATGTTTTTTTACACCATGGTTTTCAACCATTGCAGGTCCGTTTTGGCTGTTATTTATTTCAGTTCGGGTGGTTTTGTATGCTTTAGGTACGTTTATGCTGTGATATAACCCCCATAAGCAAGCTCAGGTGACGGCTGGCTGTACTGACTAGGAAACGCATATACGCGTCCCGGCAAACTCCCCATAGAAACGATGCATTAAAAACTGATTATACAACGCTCGAGTGCACGTGGTCCACATCATACAAAAAACCCTGGCGGGAATGAACCGGCGTTTTTGCCATTCGTCCCGACCTTTCTTTATTCTTAACCCGTTTGACGCTGCTTGATGTGCAAACGTTTGCAGGCTGGCCAGACCACTTGCTGAAGAGACAGAGCAAGCAGGCTGGGTACTGGCAGGCGGGAGTTCACCTTTGACGGCCCCGTGCGGCAGCAGAACGTCAGCGCACCAACCGTGAGAAGTCGGAGTCCGGGTGGCCAGCGGACCGCTGATTTGAAGCTCCCACCAGGCCAACAAACGTGAAAACACATACGATGCAACCCCGCAGCGATGACCAAGCACCTGCTTTCCTCGCCTGCTCGATCCAAGTTTCTTCCTTTCACGACGGTCTCTCTTCCCCTCTCTCTGCTGTCTGCTTATGAGTAATTCAAAGCCGCGTTGTCACTCCAGTCCTTTGTTTACCTCCTTTCTTCTGTCGCCACCTCGTACAATCGTCCGTTTCGCTTGGCCTTGGCAGTTTCACACTCGCTTTCCCCTTCTCAATTTGCTCAGCCGCGTGGGCCTACCCAGCAAACCTTGCGTGTGAGGCTCAGGGCTGGCGGGCTATACTCGGTTACAACTTAAGAACGGCAACGGAAGTTGCCGCTGTGCCTCATCACCCGTAGCCGGATTTTCTCCGCGCGCCGCAAGTAGTGCGTTACTGGGAATATTTTGAACATGGCACGAGCCGTTTCCGTAATTTTCTGTACTTAATAGGCTTATAAAGTACTGCAGCGACGGCAGACAAACTACGCGAGGAAAGGCAGACGATATCACGCATTCATAGCATCTCCGTTCAAAACGCGCGCGCCCGTTGACATCCGGGTCCGTTGCTTAGGCGGAGTGATACCGTATATGAGCTATTGCCGTTCTTAACTTGTTCCCGAATATAGCGCAGACGCTGTAAAGGGGAGGGGGGGCACAAAATAACGTTTTTTTTTTTTTTTTTCCGAGAAACTTGTTATTTTAGCTAATGGTTCGCAAATTATGCGATAACGCGCTAAATATAGTAGTTTATAGAGTTCTTAGCCCGCCAGTTGTGTGAGACCAGCCTACTAGGCCTGCATTTATCCGTACCCTGATCATAGGGCATCCCGTTCATACCACGCTTTCACGGTCCCTTGAAAGTTGTATTATCGGGGTTCCATTGTAATTATTGAACAAGCTTTCCTATTTTGACGTCTTTGGGCCATGTAAGTTTTTCATTGCATTTCTTTAGGCCCAAGTGACTCCAAAGTTTTGTAGGAGCACTCTTCACAAAATAGGGAAAACTTTGCTGTCTGCATTTGAGATTTTCAAGTGTTAATGGTTGTGGCAAGTGTGTTTGCGCTTGGTTGTAAGGATTTGCTTCATGTGCCTTTCCAGGCCCTTTTACCTTCCTCTTGGCGTAGACGATCTCTCCTGTAATTGGTGCATTTTGTTTGTCAGGCTCCTCGATTTTGCTTGGCACGTGGTTGCTGATACAGGGGTGCAGTAGCTGCTGCAATTGTGCCATTTTGATACAATTTTACATTTCTGAGCCAGACTGCGTCAAATCCATAAAGTCCGTGCAGATTGCGCCGTGCTGCGCCAGAACGCGCGACTGAGTGTAAAATTTCTGTTTTGCTAATTTTAGCGGAGAACAAATGACGCGTTGGCAACCTGAGGCTTGTACGTCATGCAGTCCGTCCAGCTGCGCCAACAGTAGTACAGACAACCCTTCGTATGCAGTCCACAATGCCTGTTCTAGCTCACTGTACCTCTGGTGAAAGTAAAGTTGCTACAAAGCATTCGACGGGACTTCAGCACAGACAAGTGCTTGGCATGCCACACGGCGTATCTAGAGTTGTTCATTTTCGGGTGACACCCGATTTTACCCGTTTCCTACACCCCAAGCATGTTTCAGGAGAATAACCCCATTTCTCCCCGAATGGGCCTTTTCACTGTGGCGACCTGCACAATCGTGCGCTGACGGTCCGCAAATCTCAACCAGTACTTGCTGGAAGCAAGCCCAAAAAACACAGCTTCCGAACTCATTGAGTTGGACTACTGCTGCGCTGACATTGTTGTGCCTAGCTAATGGAAATTGTGTTGTCTAGGGAATTTCCTTCCTCCCAGTTGACATACGTTCAGCGATCAGTCAAGTCTCGAATGAAGATCGGCATGTTGCGCGAGCAGATGATAATGTTTGTTAACAAGAATGAGTGAAAAATCATGACCAGCTTTTTTTGCATGAAATGTTTTATTTGTTAGAAGTTGTCCATTTTCTTTACTGTCTTATTGCTGAATCATTTCCAAACAAATGCTGAATTTCGGACAGCCTTTTCTAGGAAACCCTGATGTCCCCGATGATTACCGGCTTGAAATAAACATCATTTTTAATGCGTTGGAGTTAAGATTGTGATACTGTCTAAAATAAACTGTGGGTATTAGCACATTGGTACAGTCTTTGTCAAAATTTTTTAGTACATTAGTACATCTTAGTACTTAGTACATCTGTAGATTTAACCCCCAAGAACGTGAATTTCGAAAGTACGCGAGTTTGAAATAATTTCGAAATAGCTATGGTGACAATCACACCCAAACACTGAAAGAGATAACAGGAAGGATTTACCCTTGCTCCGGCGTTTGACAAGAATCAAGAAAAACCACTTCTTTCTCGTGGAGACACTTGGAGGCCTGGCTAACGCACCTTTCACCGAACCTGGTTATGTTAAAAGCCTCCAATTTCTCGCTTTAGCCAACCGGATGACGGAACAGCACAATGGTTTTTATCTTAATGGGGCTGAGAGGCGCACGAGGAACACGAACAACAGTGATCCAACAAATGAGATGTAGGTGTGCCTTTCAAGGAATTAAAGTGCTCTCTTAAGGAGGCATAGGGGTATGGTTAGGCTCTCTTTTTTTTTTACTACGGTTAATGAAGTTAACATTTAGTTAAACTCAGTTCCTGCTCAGTTAAACTCAGTAAAGTGCTCAGTTGACAGTCAGCGCTCGTCCTGTCTGGTTCTTTTCTTCGTGGTCTTGTTTTAACGCACCGTTTCCAAATAACCAGGCCAGGGAGGCATCCCCGGGAAGCCATGCACAGCACTGGTGTGCACTTCTTGGTGCCTTGACGGGGGCATCTCCTTTCTCGTGCAGGCAGTGCTGCTGCTGTGGACCGTGGCGCACCGTCTGCTGTCGCTGCCCGACTGCGGAGGAGGCACTGCATGTGAAGCGGGCCCTGTGCTCTTCTTTGAGCACTGCTCGAGGTGTTGCCCTGGGCTGGGCTGCTTTCCCAGCGGGGCAGTGCACGCACGCTTCTTCCTCTTGGCTGCTGCTGTGCTGGGCATTTGCCCCGTTGCGGAGTGCCGCAGATGGCTGGGAGGAGGCGCCTCCCCTCGAGTGTGGGCAGAATCATTCCAGTGAATGTCTCTCTTCTGTGCAGGACCCCCACTTCGAGGACACGGGCAATTACCCCGCACTGCTGCCACGAGGACATTTCTCTTTTCTGCTCTTTTTTCACCTTTGCCTCAGAGGACGTTGCGGACAAGCTGTTCTGGGCAACTTGTGTGCTTCAAAACCCCGATGTGGTGCAATATGTGCTCTTGGTAGCGTCACTGTGTCCATGCACCCAGAATGCCTGCGTTTTCACAGCTGAATGAGACGTGACACATTCTCACATCGTGAGGGAGGGCTTATACGAGTGCTGTGCTAGGAGAGAGAGCTGTGTCATCCAAGGCGGCCCCATTCCCACGAGAAAATGGTAGCTGGTCCAAGGTGGAACCAGCTGGGAATTTGATCATAAACTAGCTGGGACCAGCTGCATTTTCTCGTGGGTTTTGGTATGAAAAGTTTCGGCTCAGGAGCTCCTGCAGAGAGCAGATCCTACGATGGCCATTGCTCGCCAGACGTTTGCACAAGTTTTGTCATTGATTGCCATACATGGTCTTATTTCTCCATTTTGTGGCATAAGGTTCTATAAAACACCTTGAACACCTCCAGAGTTTAAGAGCCAGCGGTTAAAGAAAGTCGCAGGTGGTGCTAGCTGAAACAGGACTTCTACGGGGAACACCTGCGCTCCATGCAATTGTGTCACCGCAAAAAAAGACGCACTCTCCATAGCTTTGTCCTCCACACAACACACCTCTGTCTTTCAGTGCAGAATATCATAGGTGTCCCGATAACTTTTTTCATACAAACTGGACGTGCATAATAAGCTAGCTGTGCTGTGCCTGTTTTTCCTCCTGTAAATGTAATGCTCACAAGGGCTCGGCAGCGTGTTCTGCCGATTCAGGAGTATTGCATGAGCATTGAAACCAATCTTTTTCCACGCCCAGTGTCTAACTTGGTTGTGCTGACGAGTTCCTCGGTGAGCAGGGTGAAACCTGGCCTGACATTTGAACTCCCAGTGCTTGCCAATGCACCTGTGGAGCCTGCTGGTGTTGTGCAGCGTCATCGCCAAGCATTGCGCTATGCACTCCACGATGTGCAGCAATTGGCATTGGCTTGGGCGAGCGGGCCGGAGCGGAGTCTTGCCATCCGATTGTTGGTGCCATGTGGTCAAGAGCATACCGTATTTTCGCGCATATAACGCGCCCCTGCATATAATCCGCATCCACACTTTCAGCCCGCTGGGAAAGAAAAAAAAATCCTCGCGTATTGCCCACACATTTGATACAGGAAAGGTTGCACCAAAGCTACGGCTCAAGCAACCCATAACGTAGAATGTAGGCAGAAAAAGCGTGTATTTAGCAAGTATGATGCGCTGACTGCAAGGCGAAAGTCACGATTTACTCAGTGTCACTGCTGTCGCTAGAGCTATCACTTGAGACGCAGTCCTCACTGTTGCACGCAAGGTCATCTTCACGACACAAGGCGCATTGCAGTGAAGCTGCACTAAAGGAAAAACCCGTGTGCTATTACACCTACTTTGCACTGAAATTTCGCATTTTTTGGTGCGGGTTATATGCGCAAAAATACGGTATGCTGTGTGTGCATTTCACCTCCCGTTGCTCGTTCCCTTAGAGTATTGTTTCGCAGTGTGCTTAACGTGGGCCTCTTTTGTTCCCCCTTGCGTTTCCGTTGAGCGTGCCCTCGTCAAGACGGTGTTGACGTTGGCAGCAGCGTTGGTCGTTTGAAACTGTGTTTGCACCTGTCGGATGTCTCGTGTCCTCTGCACTTTTCCTCCGCAGCGCGGGCTATAGTCATGGCACAAAAGGGGTGACCACTGACTGAGTTTATTGCAGAACATGCCATACCGTATTTTCGCGCGTATAACCCGCCCCTGCACCTTACCGCACGTGCACTTTCCGTCAACGAAAAAAAAATATATTCCCGTGTATTGCCCGAATTTGTCCCCATAATAGAATAGACCAAAGCTACCACTCCAGCAGCAACATTACGCATTTGTTTATGCAAAGAACTTACCTAGCTGACTACAAACCAAATGACTTGCCGCATAAATTTTTTCAGTTGTTAATTGTTGAGCTGTGTGTGCCAAAAAAACTGTCAATGGGGTAACAGTGGCTAATCACTATTAATGCTGTAGGGGGATCGTGGACCAACAGATTCGGTGAAGTTGCACAAAAAAATGCCTTCCATGTAATCCGCACCTCTACTTCATCCCTAAAATTTCGCATTTTTGGTGCAGGTTATACGCACGAAAATACGGTACTTATGTGCGCCCACAAGCAGGATCTGATTACTGATGACACTGGGAATATTGAAATCGAGGACAGTGGTCTTCTCCACTGTCGCCCCACTTGTGTGAAGTGACTGTGAGAGAAGTTACCTTGTTCATTTTTAATTATTTTGTTGTCTCTACTTGCTTCTGTGTCTGTGCACGCGTGTAAATATGGCGTGTTTCTCTGATTAGATTCAGTCCAGAGTGCCTTCACTGGAGTCACTGTTTTTGTCCGTGCAAAAAGGCTGTAATCAATTTCAAAGCGTACATGCAGTGCTGGTGTAACACAGTTGACCATTATACTGCGATGCAAAAGCTTGGGAATGGCTTGCTGTCGCACAGTTCACCCGGGGCCTGAGCGCGTAGACGCAAGAAAACCTGATGCATGCTAAGTGTTGTGCTTGTGAGAAACGATGCAGTTCACTTGGTGTGTTTAAATGTGATTGGTCAGCCCTCACCATTAAGCTGGCGGAGATTGGTAGGGCTAGTTACATTGCACAGGTCGCGGGTTCGATTCCCGGGCCCGGCGGCCGCTTTTCTGATGGAGTGAAAAGTAAAAACGCCCGTGTGTACGAGATTCGGCGCACGTTAAGATCCGCAGGTGGTCGAAATTAATCCTGAGCCCTCCACTACGGCGCGCCTCATCGCCTGCTTTGCGTTGGCGCGTTAACCCCTCCAATCAATCAATCATCAGTTACATTGCACAGTGCTTTGTACGACAGACAAGTTTCCTGCCAAGCCACAATGCGAGGACATTGCACAAGTGGGCAGTGGAGGGCGCCCCAAACAGCGGCCCAATGCTTTTGCTGCGGGATGCGTTGCTTGCAAAATTATTCATTCATTTTGTTCAGCCTCCATGTCCTGTGAGGTCGGTTTCACAAGTGTCAAGTGGGTATTTGCGGTTTGCTTGGACGGTGTCGGGTGCTGGCTGCGTTAAGGCCAGTCTGTACGCTTACCGTATTTTCTGGTCTATAAGTCGCACTTTTGTATAAGTTGCAACCTCCTCAAAAAGACAGTTTTTCCGAAAAAAAAAAAACGTATATAAGCCGCTTTGGGGTATAAGACGCACCGGTATACAAAACGCACTCAATCAGGTAAACTCGTATAGGATCAGTTCGTTAGAAAGTGCGGCGAAAGTACATGGTTGCGGCGGCCGCCGCCTCTGAACTCATCCCCCGGTAAGCAGTGCTAGGCACGTGCATCTACCGTCCAAAGTCTAGACAGAACTAACTTCTCAAAAGTGGTTTATTGATATACACAGATGACATGCACTTACAGACGGCTGTTTAGGCAAAACCATCGAAGTGTTCTTCCTCCGACTCGCTAACAAACAATTCATTCATTTAGACCATAGCAGACATCACGCAGCACACAGGCACCTTCCAATGCGGACCACGCGTGGCCGACACGTAAGGGATTTATTTCATACATAAGTCGGACCGGTGGATAAGACGCACCAACGAAAATTTCAGAAAAACACCGTGACTTATGTACCAGAAAATACAGTAATTGCCGTGTTGTAGCATAAGTGGCGTTCATTTTGTGCCCCAGGACAGTGTGTGGCAGTTTTCCCCCCCTTTCTCCAGAGGGGGGGGGGGGGGGGAGCACACTCTTACTTGCTGGCTAAAAGGTCACGAGGCCCTGAAGAAGTGTGTCGCCCTGTGTCCTGTGCAGGGGTTGGCGGCAGCAGCAGAGGAGGAGCCCGGTGGTCGTGCGACAGCTGCACGGGCTGGTTCACATCTCGAGGGGACCTGGAGGTCCACCGGCAGTTCGAGCACGCCCCAGGGGGGCAGCACTCTGCCCCGAGGGCAGTCCACAGGTGACTACGGCCAGCCAGCTTGCGCAGGGCACTCAAACGATGGCGAGCATGGGTTCTCTCTCTTCAAGGCGGGAACAGGGGTGGGCCAGATAGCAGTTACCATATTTTCTCGCGTATAACCCGCCCCTGCATATAATCCGCACCCTCACTTTCAGCCCGCCAGAAAAGAAAGAAAAAAAAAAGAAATCCTCGCGCATTGCCCACAATTTGGTATAGGAAAGACAAACAAAGACTAAGAAAGCGTATATCTAGCTAGTAGAATACATTGACTTCTAGGCGAAAGTTACACTTCACTCAGTGTCACTGCTCTCGCTAGAGCTACGGAAGGCTTAGTCAGTGTTACTGCGTAGCAGCTTCACGGCACAACGCGCATTGCCATGAAGCTGCACTAAAACAAAAATACCGCGTATTCACGCACCCCTACTTTGCCACTGAAATTTTTGCACTTTTGGTGCGGGTTATGTGCGCAAAAATGCGGTATGCTGGGACAAGGGAGAACGGTCGGAAAGAGAAAATGCATTTGCCCTCGCCTCAGTTCAGCTGCTTGGGACATTCAGAACCGAAATTCACAATACCTTAGCAATTCGTTGCTTCTGGATCTTGCAGGTCTTCTTTGGTGAAAAATTAGAGCGTGACTACGAGTACGACTACGGAAAGATGACGGGGCAATTGCTCGTCCCGTCGTCTTTCTGTTCGTTGTCGTAGTTGCACTGTAATTTTTCACCAAATCTGCACCAACTTTCGCAATAGACTTCTTTACAGGACGTCTGTTTGGGCACCTCTCAAGCAATCGTCCTGACCATTCATGAGCAGTGCAGCTAGCAGTGACATCGTGTCAAGAAAGTGCAACGCTTGAATGGTATTGTGTTAATATGCAGGGGGTGGAACAGCTGACGCCATTGAGCGCCAAACGTGTTTAGCTGCGCCATCCTGCGCCAAAAGCCCCTGTTGCGCCAAACCACTTGAATGGGACGCGGGTCTTAAAATGGTCAAAATCGCGAAAAAATGCATTTTGGGAACAACACATTTTCGAAGTCTATATACTTTCAAGCACCTACTCTAAAAGTTTTACCGCTGAATTGGTCGGGAAATATCTAAAAATCGGCTTTGTAAACGCAGCGGGAGCCGCAAACCAAAACGTTGAGAATCGGGCTAAGAACACTTGAACTTCGCGCGCGCGCCACACTTGAAGCAGACTGCCGGCGGCGGCACATCTTGGGCTAGCCTTGTAGCGGCTTTCTTTTTGCGTATTTTGTGCTATCTCAAAATGGCGTCCCATGAGGAAAACGAACGTTACCGCCGATTTAGCGAAGATTGTTTCCGAGCCGCAGGAGCACGCGCGATCGAGGCCCCCTTTCCGCGTCTCTGATTGGCCGGTGCGGTTGAGACGCCATTTTTTTTTTTTTCGTTTTGCAGGCGCGCATTCGCCGCCGCAGTATTTTTAATTTGGGTGCGTTTTCTCTGCTGTTAGTGACTGCAATTTTGTCAACGTCTTTTTGCCTGATTGCCGCAATGCTTGGAGTCCTTTACCTCAACTATTTACGCGCTGAAAGCGCACTAAAAAACGACGAAACACGCCGTAAACGGCAATGCCGGGAGCGCCTGTTACGTACGGATCTGGTCCGAGAAGCGCCGCGTGGAAACGTCCAGATTTAGTTAGCTGTTGTGCTTCGGTCTTATTTGCGAAAAAAAAAAAGTTGGCAGCACAATATGTTGGTGCTTTTATTTAGTTTGCATAGACGTTGAAGGAAGTGCAAGTAGCAAGTACCAGTGTGTGAAGTTCAGCAAAAAGTGTAGTTTTCCCAGCGCTGTTTGCAAAGGTTTTCAGTACTTGCATAGAGCTTTTCCGGTTATTTTTGTGGTATGGTCGCATTCTTCTTTTTTTCCCCTTGAGGAATAGAGTGACACGGTTTTTTTTATATTGTGGCTGTGCTGAATCAAGAGTTAGAAACTAGAGATGTATTTTTCTCTATCTTATTTTAAGACATCATGCTCTGCCTTACGGAGTGTTTCATTATCTGGCTTTCGGCCTAGGATGATGAGACTCGCATCATTTCATTTGCAATAAATAGATCTAGCACGGTGAGGCTGTTGTATCACTCTTGATGGATCGGTAAATTAAAGTCCACCTGCACCTCTGCAGTTCCTTGGTTTGTGAGATCACGCTCTTCCTTAAGGGATGTTTTCTTACCTTACCCTTGAGCTAGGTTAACAAGACTGGTATAATTTCATTTGTATTGAATTGATCTAGCAGGTGATGCTATTTTTATTACTCTGTCTATGTGCACCTATTTGCAAAAATGAGTAAAGATTAGACAATTTTATACGAATGTTGATATTAAATGTTCACCTCCTTCATGCTGCAAAAGTCTTCAAAATGAGTAAAAAAATAGCATAACCTGGCAGAACCAGACATTTTTCATTATATCATATAAAAATCATTATGAGTTTGATCAAGCGAATCGCTCTACAACTCCGGTAAGGACTGCCTCAATAAATAAATTTTTAAAACAATTGTATTTCATGAACAAATACATCTATGTTAAAACCAATTTACATATTTGAAATCAGCGTAGAAGCTCATCAAGGCTGCTAATTTTCATCTATCTAGCACTAAGATTACAAAAAAAATGTCTAAAGACCCACCTCTGCGTGATACGACCGCCATGATGCCCAGCGCCCGAAAACCTTGGCTGAAACATCGTGTTTTTGGTTTCATCAAGTGAGTTAATGGTTTCAGTTTCATGAAAACTATGAGCAGCGATATGCGAATCCTGGCTTTGCTTAGCCATAAGGCACAGCAGGCACGACACGCCATCTGTTTGAAATTTTGTGTGTTGCATTTGCGTGGTTGTGTTTGCTGGTGTCTGCTGCTGCGCCACACTCAATGAAAAAACACCTGAGAATAGTAGAGGCTAGGTACTTTCGCAGGGGACTTGTACAGCGGCCTGTACGGAAATTAGGAAGGCACATAATGCTGTGAAATGGTGTTACATCTCCTCCAAACAGCAATTCTGGCTGCTGCAAACCTGCTCCAAAAATGCCTTCTGGCTGCTCCAAGCTGCTACAAAAGGCACTTTTCCTGCTCCCAGGACTGCTCCCAAACCCATGGACCAGGTTCCACCCCTGATTATGGCATAACGCTTTTAGCCACACATTGCAAGTATAATGCATCGTTTATTAATTGCAATGAGCGTTTTCTAATCCATGCAACCGGAGACACGCCCACTTCAGCAGACCTTCTGCCTGTTTGCACACAATTTTCCTGCTGGAGTTAGCATATTTGGCAAATTATTGGCAGTTCCTACGTTTGTTGCATCAGGTGGCACAGAGCCACCCAAGGAAAAAAAGGCAAGCAACGAAAAAAAAAAAACCTTGCCTTGCGAGGGATTTGAACCTGTGATTCACCACTCAACTCCATCGGTCACACAGCCACAGGGGGAAAATTGTTAATAACCGTACTGTTGAACGCTTCTGCAGTCATCCGTAAGCTAGCTATCCAGCTTTATAAAGAAGGCTAACAATATTATTTATTGCAGGAGAGGAGTCGAACTGGATTCAGGCAAAACTCTGCAACATGCAGCATCGCTGCTTCTCACTCGTTATTTTTATGCTAGGCGAGTAAAAGACGACGTTTTATTAAGCCTGTTCCCACAGTAAATTCCAACTTGAAGCTCTCCTTATTTTATGTCATTATGGCAGGAAGCTTGTG
>JABSTR010001799.1:0-20530 GCA_013339765.2 Haemaphysalis longicornis | reverse complement strand
AACATTTCCGCTCTTCTCACAGTTTTATGCAACCTATATAAGAAATGTGTTAAAATGTTTGCGACAGCAAAATCATGTAACTTTACTCTGATGAAGGCAAGTCCCGTTGCCGCTACGTAAGTAAACATTGTTTGTTATTGTTCTTGCTGTTATATCCGACTCTTTACTTATACTATTTCTGCGCGCTTTGTGAGTTTTTATCTTTCTCTAGATTTATATATATATATATATAATATATATATATATTAATATATATATATATATATATATATATATATATATAATATAATGAAACAAAGTTTTCCTGGACGCCGGTAAGAATATACACCAAATTGTTTCGACCACGGTAAAAAAAGGGAACAGATTAATAACGTTTCGGCCGCGAGGACCGGCCTTCGTCACATTACCATCTGACGAAGGCCGGTCCCTCGGCCGAAACGTTATTAAATCTGCTCCCTTTTTACCGTGGTCGAACCAATTTTTGTATATGTATATTATATGTATATATATATATATATATAAATTTGTGTGGTGTGTGTGTGTAGGGAGAAACGAAACTTTGAAGATGGTAGGGACCACAAGAAAAGAAACGGAAAATTGTAGAAACCACACGATTGTTGCCAAAGTTTCAGCAATAGAGACTTGGCTTGGTCAGGGCATATACCATCGCCTGGCGGGCACGGGTTATGTGGGGGTGTGTGGAGAGAAGGAGTGGAATTGAGAAAGCGGTTTGGTTTGGGAGTATGTAGAGCGGAGGTATTGAGGGGGAAAGCAGTTTGTATAGTTTGAGCAGCGAAGTCGGGAAGAGGGAAGTCAGCCGGGATTGATATTCCGGGAAATAATTAGAGAGAAATAAATAGAGGGGTTTTTTGCCAGCGCCCGGCCTATGGAAAGGTTCTCAGAAACACCGGAAAAATTAGACGGTGCGACGAGTCCTTATCATAAGCTATCTGCAAGTGTTGAGGTCAAAAGGAAAGGTAGAGAATGGGAAATAAAAAAAAACTAGGGCAAGGAGAACATAAAGAAAGAAACAAGAAACAAACCGCACAGAAATAAAAAGCAATACTGTCCACCTGAAATGGCACGTGTCGCCAACAGCAACATTCCTGAAACAGGCCTTTCCTAAAACTCAAAAACGAAAGATGAAGTCACAGGGACGTACGGGGCACAAGAGAAGCCCGAGCAAAAGCGAGAAAAATAAAGCTAAACAACGAAATTCCAGAGAAACGTTTGGAAAGATGCCCGTTCGTACTAAACTGGAGGCTAAGGATTGAAACAAAACAAGTTAGGTGGCCACATAAGGAGCAGAGGGCGGGGTCATATTCTTTGCGCAAGGTACAAGCAAGACAGTGCATAATGGTGCATTCTGTGTGAGTATAGCGCGGATTTCAGGTTGCCCTATACAAATGTTTCCAGCAGGTTCCGTGGATTTGAATTTGAGAGAATAAATAAGATTTTCGGTATTTTCTGTGCCCCTAGGAGACTTAAAGTTTGCCTGAAGTATATAAAACAAGGTCATCAAAATTATGGCATGGCTTGGTTGAAATGCTGCGCTACAGCTATGGAGGCTTTGTCAAGAGTATCTGCCCGGTGACCGTTAAGGGGTAGGCTCATAGGTTGACTCGCTTCGCCTATATACTGTTTGTGGCACATTGAGCATTCCAACATATACACAATGTTGGATGAAGTTTCAATAATCATATGAACATATTGCTGGCTGTTCTTTTTACACTGCAGTCTGTCTGCAGTTGCCTGCAAGTCTTGCATATGGGGCGGGAAGCAGCTGGCTATGACTGGTTGCTTTGAAGGCCCTGCTGCTTGGTTGCTTTGAAAGCCACTCTTTCTCACACCTTGGGACCTACACCTATATAAACCATGCAGCCAGGCGAGGTATTGGCTTGACGAAGGCAAGTCTCTTTGCTGAAACGTTGGCAACAATCGTGGTTTGTACCTTGTTCTAAGTTTGCAATAACATTCGCAAATAACCATACGCACTTTACCGTATGAGCAATGCACACAGAAAAATTAGGTATCGAAATATCTTGCGGACGGACGTTGCAGTCAAATTAGTTGAAGAAGATGTTTAATAAAATACGTTGGCTATGATCTGATTTCGCGTTTTTCGCTGTAACCTTGCCCACTATAGAGAATCGCGCGTGCCTCATATCTGGAGGAACTCAGTAATGAAGGCAATAAAGCAAATGTGTCCACTTGCTAAGATACCCTAAGGAAGTTGCGTCCCCACTATCCAATATTTCGCTCTTTCGTAATATTACGGAACTTTACGCCACCGAGCTCTCAGGAGTAACTGGACCACCGCAGTTGCGAAGATAGCGTCTGCGTTCCGCTGATATGCCGGCCGTTTATCTACGGCCTTTCGACAGCCGAAAACTTTATCACAGTCACTGGCTGCCTAGCCTCTCGTGTGACAGCTTGGGAGCACCACGTCTTTAAAAACCTGCCATAGTCGTGTCCGCCACTGATTTGACGCAGCGGCTGAAGGAAATAGAGAAGACATCGGCTGCGCTCTGACAGGTTTGTCGAGAAGTTTTTTTTTTGAAATCATTCATATCCGCCTAACCAAATTTGAGAAAAAAAGGAAAGTTTTTTTTACCGAACCTATTTGTTTACTATGACAGTTAGGGGAAGTTTGCGGCCACAAGGAATTAAAAACTATATGTTCGATTTTGCCCATATTGATTGATTATTCACTCATCCCTTGATTTGCTGCCCCCTATGAGTTTTCTACGTGAAATTAGTGACCATTGTATTAAACAAGATGATTTGAACTTAACCCTTGCCTTCCAGTTTTTCGTCCAAAGTTATTCGTGATTACAGGAGTGCAGACTTTGACGCGATTAATAATGAAGTAGAATTAACAATCGCTCACTACATTCTTAGTTTCCACTCCCAAAAAGTCAAAGGAAAATGGTCATTATTTAGAGAAAATTTAACTCCCTGTTTTACCGGTGCGTATCGTAGGAACGTGCTTACTCCAATTCTCGCGCGCCCTGAATTAACTCGCATCCTAAGCGTTTACTCAAGAAAAACAAATTACTTTCCCGATCTGCAAAAAAAAATGTAAGTGTTGAGCGTTGGAATGTCAACAAAATAGCTGTGAGCAAGTAAAGTTTCCTGTAGCTGAATTAGAAACATATTTTGAAGGCAAACGTTACCTTCTCTTTAAAAGATAGCACTCAGAAATTTTGGAGTGTGGTCAACGATAAAAAATCCAGTGCCATCGAACTCTGTGATTCTAGCAACGAACCTGTCAGTCGCACCATTCGTTGTAAAGTTATGAATGAGGGTTCTTTTCTGAATTTTCTCATTCTACGCCTTCGTCAGCGCTGTTTTTTCTGATGTAACTTACATTCCAATGTCGCCAATTTTCATGGGTCTTGATGGCATTGTAAACTTGATACAGCACTTCAAAAGTTTCCATATGCCCTTGTTATGACGGTATCAACTCAAATTTTTTAAGGGTACCTTTGCTTATTCTTCGGTCATCTTGCATGAAATCTTTGCTAAGTCACTTCAAACGGGTGTTCTGCCGAGTGATTGGAAGGCAGGAATGGTTGATTTTCGTAAACAAATCTGGTAGTTGTGTCTTTCCGCCGATATTCTTCACTAGCGTCGCATGCAAATTAATCGAGCACATAATTTTTTCACACCTGGTTTCATTTCTTCAGTCCAAATTTTTAACCCCGCGCCAACATTGATTCAGAAAACACTTCCTGTAACTTCGAGGTTTTTTTCTTTCACAAATGATTTATTTCAAGTTATGGACGCTAACATTCCTCTAGATTGTATTTTTTTGAGATTTTTCCAAAGCGTTCGATACTGTTTCATCCGGCCTTCTTCTGGCTAAACAGGCAAGCTGAACATCGATCCCTGTGTGCTTTCTTGTATTAAGGGTTTTTGTCTAATGATTCACAGTTTGTGTTTGCTGACGATTTTCCTCCTAAACTGCCCGTGCAACCTCTGGAGTACCTCAGGGATCTGTCTTAGGACCTCTAATATTTTTAATTTACATTAATAATCTCCCGGGCCAAATTACCTCGTCTTAGCTCTTCGCAATCATTGTGTTCTATATCGTGTTATTTCCAACCCTGGTGCTTTGAAGTGCTTCAATCAGATATTGGCGTAGTAACATCATGGTGCTCAACATTATAAACTCACACAGTGCTCAAAAATGATGCTCAACATTAATAATGCAAGAAATGCGTGTTTTCTCCTGCCGTTAAAAATAGAGCCACTCCTAAGTACAGCATTAACAATATAGCTTTTTAGACCGTGTCGTGTATAAGTATCTTGGCATTTAAATGTCACATCACCTTACCTGGAAGAGACATATAAAATACATTTACAGTAATGCCAGCCACACGCGCAGATTCTTAAAAGCGTAATTTTTCATCGTCAAGCCTAGATGTTAAGTTGCTCCTGTACAAATCCTAATGAGGTCCAAACTTGAATATGCATTCTTATTATTGTCCTTTCTGCTGCATATCTCAAAAACACTCTTGAATCAATGCAAATATAGCTTCTCGTTTCATTCTTTGTAATTATTCTCGTCATGCAAGTGTTTTGGCGATAAAAGTAACCCTTGGATTGCCTACGCTAAAGTTACGTCGTAAATACTTTCGATTGTGTCTTTTTCCAAAGAATTTTTTACTCTAATGAGACCCTCAGGAGTGAGCTAATGTTCGCGCCATCATACATATCATCATCGCACAGATCATCGTTTCAAGGTTGAAGTTCCCACTTCTGCTGCACCAATGTTCATTTTGATTAGCTTTAATACGAACAACGAATGACTGGAACCATCTCCCTGCCAACCAACATCACTGCTATCACCGACGGCACTAACTTCAAAAATATTGTCAACAAATTTATTTGTAACAATGACCATTTCCTCTGTGTAGTATCTCGTTCTTAAGAGTATGACAATAAAAGAAATAAATAAATAAAAAATAAAATAAAATAAATAAATAAATAAATCTATAAATAACTAAATAAATAACAAAACATTATTAGCACTGAATATTCGATTTAGCTCCTATTGATTTAAAGCACTAATTTGATGCTATGCTTTTTTGACTACTTTATAGAAATTGGTTTTGAAAACTTTTACGGTGAAGTTTTGGAAGAAAAGCCATCAATCGAAATATGCAACAGGGCGTCCAGAACCCGAAGACTACGAGTTAAAAGCAAATGTTTCTCATTGGCAGCATAAGGAGCTAGCTCTTTCGGAGTTATTCCGCAGTATCCTTTTCTGGACAAGCCTGAAGAGCTTAAGGAAGCCAACAAGCTGTTCATTGTCTCGCCATAAATTTCCAAATGTGTGACTCGAGGGACGCATGACGACACTGTAACTACTGTACTAAATCGACGTCTACCGCCGTTTTCATCAAAAAGGTGCCGCGTCGGGAACTAATTCCCCCTGCTTTGGCGTAACGTTATGTAACTAACCCCAGTCATAGCATGACAATCCGTAAAAAGTCATGCAAAACACCATAAATTGACCTAGGACAAGAAAAGCATAGTTAAAAATAACGATGTAAAAATGAAGAGGTAAGAGTCGGGACTCGAACCTCCGCCTTCACAACAGCAACATACGACAGCACCTTCTACACACACAACGGCAGACGCTTGTTCTGTTTCAACCCAGTCTTAAATATTCGAATGTCGTCGGATAGCACCCTAAACATGGACAGCCATCGGACGGCGATCTAGACAGTGCAATTTCGAAAACGCTTCCCAAGAAGGCGGTCAGATCTATTTCTTCTTCATCGCCCTAATTAGGTGGTACGGGCCCAGAGGGGAGGGGTATAGCCCAGGCCTTGTAAGATAAGGCTATTTAGAGTAATGAAATGGTGTATATAACAGTAAAAAATAATCAGATTAACTCCGTAAAGGCTGGGACAGGAATAAAATAACGGTGCCGTATTTTTCAATTTCCTTTCGGTCATTCCTTGTTTTGTTCACTTTGTCGTAGACAACTAGGAGGAGACTTGTTGCCGATGGCGTAAGCAGTTCGGAAAAGCAGAAAAAGCACATAAGAAACCCAACAACAGAACAGTTCCAACAGTCACGCCAAAGGGAACACCTGTTGCGTAAATACACTTTTAATAATTTTCTTCCGTGGCACAAAAAGGTCTGGGTGATCGTATCATTTATAATACAAACTACCACCTGCGTACACGTGAAATTGGTGTTATGGGACCTATTTCTTTGCAACCTTATTTCTGGGGAAAGTACACGAGTTTTTGTCGTCACTACCATTTTCTCTGGCTTATTTACCGTTTATGATTTCACTCATTTCGAAGAGATGATCAGTTGTAACGAGTGTATTCCTAGTCCACAGGCCTCACGTGGTACGATTTCTACCAGCCCTGAAAGTTTGTGTTGTGGCTATATCATCGGGAATCCCGTGATTCCCGCACTACGGCTCGCCTCATCGCCTTAGTTGCGTGGGCGCGTTAAACCCTACTATCATCAGGTGTGCTCTGTGGATTTTCTATTACTTCACTGACGGCATGGATGTGATTCCTTATTGAGCACCCTTTCTTAAACCCAGCCTGCTTCCTGGGTTTTTGGGAATTCAGGCTGTCGCTTATGCGGTTACCTGTTCCATTGGCAAAACAGCTTTTAAACAACCGAGAGAAGGCTGATGAGTCAGTAATTGTTGACGTCCTTTATTGACCTTCTTATGATTCTGAATTATGTTGGCGTTTTTCCAGCCTATAGGCACTTTAGGGTCATTAGCATTCCTAAAACAGTGCAGATATGTTTCGCATGCAATGTCGCCTCCTCCCTTTAAAAGCTCCACAGTTATGCCGCTGTCACCTGCAGCTTTTTTTACTTTTAATGCGCTTGAAAGCCTTTTGCACTTGCAATTTATTTGTAGTTGCACATTGCAAGCTAAGCTCATACGTTTAGTAGTTTCCCCGGTCTAACGTCGCTGGTCTATAGCCGCGTGTAGAATCGTTCTGCTACATTTATGATCTCCTGAGGCTGTGCGTAATGCTCCCCTGCTCGTCTCTTGGTGCATACAGTCTGTCGTGGCTGCTGGCTAGCTTCCCCTTTGTTGCTTTTGAGCTTCCTACTATATCGAGGGTTTGTCGTTTGCTTTATTCCGTTAATCAATTTCGACAACCCTACTACTTCACTTTGATTCGGTGTACTTTACAATTTCCTGTTCTTATGCTTTACAATTACTTCATTGGTTTTTCTGAGTTCATGTTCCACGTTGTTTCCTTTGTTTCCACTATGTTAATTTTCTACTTTCCGGCTGCGCTGTGCGGCCGCTAAGAGGCGTTCTCTGCTAGGTTCTTGGAATTGGTTCAACTCGTGTGGTGGTTCTGGATTGCTCGGCCGCTGATCATCGGGATAACTGCGGCGTGCTGTTCGCCTTATTTTGGAGGAAATCACTCGTCATATTCCAATGACCAGCCCTTTTGTTTGCCGTCATCGTTGAACGAGCGCCTGAAAAACCACAAAACGATGAAAGCTGCCTCGACCCTTAGGGATTACGGCCGCGCTTTGCGGCGCAAAGACGTGTTCTGTGCTTTCGTCTAGGTATGCATTTCTTTTCACTGTCCAGTCGAATGTTTTTTTTGTTCTTAGTGGCCGTTGATCCCCCATTTTGCGTTCATAAGTGATGCTTGAATATCTGTGCCTGTTTTGCTGCATCGGCTAGATGGGTGTTGACGTAAGCGTGTACTGTGCTAGAATAGGTACCTTCTTGGCTTGCCGCAAGCCCGATGGTAAATGTATCGCCCACTCTGTTCCTGCATTCGGACTGATTCTTTCGCTTGGCCCTAGACCTTTACACTTCTTGTCTTCACATGTATCGCATCGCTCTTGATTTGTGCTGGAGATGTTGAAACAAACCCAGGGCCAAAGATTGAGGATGTTTTTGTGTTTCTTCGAGACTTCATGTCTAAAGCTGATATTCAGCATCAACACACATCTGCTGTTTTAAATGAACAGAAGCAAGACATCCACATCAAGACCGGGGTCGCAGCAATTGAAAAATTCTTGAAAGTGTGCTCCATATGGAGAAGGATGTGTCTACTGTGAATAGTTCAGTGGAGAAGGTTACGATATCTATCTCGCGAAATAAATGATGACTAGTTATTGTAATGGACGACCTGAACAATGGGATGACACGGAACAACCTCATAAACAAAGGCCTACTTGAAGAAGAAAAGGAGGCATACGTTGCGACAGAACGCATTGTGAGGGAGGTTTTTCTCCTCAAAATTAGAGTTGACGTTACAGCCAAGTCAAATCAAGCGTGCCCATCTGGTCGGCAGTCTGAAACTAACTTTCCACGACAAATCATTGTTAAAGTCCTGAACTTTACAAGGAAATCTGATGTACTGAAAATGCCCCCAAGCTAAAAGGCCTGGAGCCAAAAGTGTAGCTTCAAGAGCATTTTTTCACAGAAACTTCTGTTTGAATGCAAAAACCTGCGGTAATTCGCCATGAGTAATCGTGGGAATAACTATTGATACTACGTTCCTTTTAACAAACTGCAAATGCATGCCATCCCTTAAAGTTACGATGCTACTACAGGGAGGGTTGTTCAGTTGGAATCGCAGAATGATGGTTCCTATAATTGACGGGAACCTCAACGTAAGCGCAAACTTTCTTCTGGCGAATTTTTGCAGCTTACTAACCAAACTCGATGTTCTGGAGGCAATGGCATGCGTCTGTTCGGCTGAAATTAGTCTTGACCCAGAGGCCTGGCTTACAGAGGGCATCAAAAACGAAGACTTACCTATATCAAATAGCTTTGCTATCGTTCGAAAGACCGGTCTGCATCTCCAGGAGGAGGCTTTATCGTAGCAGAAAAAGGGATTATCTGGCAACTGTTTTAACTTTGGACAGACCTCTTGAGCTGCTGTGCGTGACCATGCATTTTTCTGGAGTAACATATGCGATTGGTGTCTGCTGTCGTCTACTGGAGAACAATCCTGATTTTGTAGATCATCTGCACGATTCGCTAGAGAAAATTTGTGATCGAGTTTGACCGTGCATTATAATATTAGGCGGGAACTTTATTTACCCGCATTTAGACTGGAAAACATCCCCACCGAGCGCTCAGTCGAACCGAGAATATGTCTCCAATTTCTTTGTACTTTCCTGTTGTTCCACCTAACGCAATTCGTGCATGCCCAGACAAGAGGCAATTGTACTTTGGATTTAATTTTCATAAATCAACCTACCAATGCGATTGCCTGTGCGCTAGAAGTCAATGACATTGTATTTGGCGCTTCTTGTTCTCGTTGCCCCTTCCGTTGAACGAAAAAAACGGTACAATACATCCGTAACTATCATAAGGTCGATACTGATAAAATAACGCGCCTGCTGTCCAGATGTTTGTTAGATTTTGAAGCGAATTTTTAAAGGACACTACCGACAAAAATAGGGTAATCTTCCGAGATAATCTTAGAGAGATAGAAGGGCGTGCATTCCAAAACTACAATTACAACACGAAATAATGGCACGTGGTTCACCGTAAGCACAAAAATGTGCTTAAATTGAGAGAAAAAGCCTATACGCCTCGAGCGCGGCCTGTAGGGGTGCCACTGAAATCCCCCTAGCGGCCCGTTTCGAAAGCAGGCGCGGGAGTTCGCGTCCCGCTCCCCATTGTCGGCGCTGCTTTTGCGGCACGTTCACGACCGAGATTTACCGTTTGCGGGCGTTTAAATACATGTTTATGTGGAGCAGTCAGTCTGTTCGCAATTGAGTTGTGTTTACGAGAGTGTAAATGTTTCTGACGCGATCGTAGTGTGGTATATTCGGTCTGTATAAGCGCCAGGTGTGTGTCACAGGCCAGCGTCGCGGAACCGACGTGTGATGGAGCCGAATGTAGTTACACTGACCCTCAATTTACTAGCAGTGTCTCCGTAACCACCGATTCCTCAGATGTTCATGCTACAGCTATAAACTACGATTTAAATTGGTTTCGTGCGCTTACATAATCAGCGGGACACTCATACCTGATAGCACGTCACTTACATTTGCTAGTACTATACCTAGATATTGATCACTACCATTTACAAGCCAGTCTGTGTTAATTTCGGGAATATTCAACAAGTACGATGGACAATGCATAATTATACTCTGGGACATCAGCACACGACAAATTCGGCTTGTCGTGAGGTGAGCGCCCGCAAACATTCATCTGCTCCTCTGCGAGCAGTGCGGAGACAGGCTTAGAATATAATCCGCGTCTGCGACTAATGCTTCTTCAAAATATCGTCATATGGCACAGAGAGCCTAGCAGAATAAAGCAGAAACTGAAATCAGAGGGCCTTATCACATACCACTCTCTTCCAACGGCACCTTTCATCGCTTGTTGAACTGGCTACCCTGTATACTTCCAAAAATGCGGCCGCTGTATGATCAGCTGCTCGTTTAAGTAGAAAAACAAGTGAAAGTGAATGGGAGATTTGTGTGTGTGATTACTAAAACGTTCATTGCTTGATTCCGCTCCGCATTTGTACACAGCACCCCCCCCCCCCCCCGCGGATGTCTCGCGAAATAGCAGTGCATTTCGCGTATAGTTGGTCTAGTAAACCCTACCTGGCTTAACGTCGTCTTTAGCATTTCAGAAGCTGCACTGTTTTTTTTTATTTCCGTTGGAGAATTATGTTTCTTAATTCCGCACTTGAACAGCATTTACGTTTGCGGTTTCATTAACTTGCCTTGGTGTGGGCACATATTTAACCTTGGAACATACTTAACATTTCCATATCGTTTATATTCTTATAAAGGCATACGTTATTGTCCGGGATTGGGTAATCACATCCCCGAAACATATTTTTTTCGACGTATATATTCGAAACGAAGCCGCATTCGTTGTCCAGGCTGCAAAATGAAGCCAACCTCTCATTGTGCCAGTATCAGGTCTGAACGAGGCGACAGTATAATTCATTTGTGCCTGATGTTTTGGAGGTGACAGGGGTGATATGTTGCTAGCGTCGCCGACGTCCGGAAGAGCGTCGACGAAGCGCGCAGCACCGCGTCTCCGGGTAGCTCTTGCAGGCGATCGCGTACTCTACGAAGACACAGCTGCTTTTTAAGTAACCTAAAGGTACTATTTGCCTATAGACGTCACCATAAGTTTTTTCAGGGCGCGGAACGGCAAAAAGAAGCGAAATAGCACCTAAACACTGCATGCGGCCCTATCAGCCACGCAGCGCAAATCCCGTCAACGCCACGGAGAAGCGGCGGCAGGCGGAGCAGCGATCGCGAAGCTCGAGGCGTATAGGCAGGCAAAGAAGACTAAAAATTCCCAGGACTCGCCGCCTTACACAGACATCGTGACTCTGTCCGATGCAACCGGAATAGAAGATAAAAATTAATATTAAGACCATGCAGTCTCCTTAATTTATTAAAGTCCGAGGCAAAAAAAATTCTGGGGACTCTTAACCCGAAAGACACGCAAACGACACATGTCGTTAAGCAAAGTAATGGAACTCCTCTCCCTTTGACGGAATGTGCCAATGTATACAATGACCACTTCCGCAATGTTTTCACACAAGAGTCTCCTATCGATGAATTCTTTAACGTTACCCACTTAGCGATCATCCACCCGGCGCAGCCCTATCAGCATTACTGTAAATGGTATAGCTCTAGCAATCGACGTATTACGGCTAAGCGCATGTCCAGGCCCCGAAGATGCCAGCGAAAATCTATTAAAGATGACTTCCTCATGGTACTATTCCCAATTTTTCAGCAATATCTGGACACTGGATGCATTCCATGGGATTGGAAGCTCGCCTATGTGAAGCCACAATTGCAAATCTGCTGATAGCAATTCTCCCTATAAAGTTTCAACAGACGCCGTTGTTTTGGAATTTCAGATGCTTTTAATGAATAATTAAACCTGTGTGTTTCATTTCTCAATTAAACGAGCGATATAGCATCAGTTTAACACGATTACAGCTGCGTTTCAAATATGGTAACGTCTGTTTGTTGCATAGACCTAGGGCCAACAAGCCTCTTCTGCCGCACTGCTCGGCAAACTGTAATCAGTCTAGCGGTATATCATCCTCTCTGAAAGTCAGGCAAATATTTCTGGATGAGCCTCCACATGCAGGTTCCATGCCTGGAAGCGGTTGGTTACCCTAAGCAGATATTGTATCCGTTACCGTAGACGTGCACGCAGAAGTCTAGAGAACCGGAGACCGGGAAACCAAGAAAAGACCAAGAAAAATATCGGTTATTTTATACTTGCATAGAATGTTAACCAACTTAAAAAGCAGAGCACCGTTCTAGTGTCAAGGTGTTGTTCAGGCACCGAAACATGCTTTTAGGCCTGTGTCGGTTAAACCGCCCAGAACATGCGCGGAAACCATCATGCCGTATCAAGCAGAGAGGAACCTCTGTACTCTTTTCTGTACAACGTTTTTCTTTCAAGTGGCAGTACTATATTTGAGATTCTGATACTTGCGTTTAAAACAGCACAGGAGTAATGTCGGATGCTTTGCCACAGACTTCAAGCGGGTCGCTAGTTTTAAAAAATGTGTCTCGGCAACCCGGTTAAATCGCTGTACGAACAGGCGAGAGTTTTTTGTATCACCGCTCTGGCCTAACGAGAGAAACTCTAGAAGCTGCTGAGATAGCACGTTCCAGTGCTCACTCTGCCAGCAGAGCGTCTGTGGCTTTATCGAAATTAGAGCTTGATTTCTTGATGAAGGCGCCATGTGGTTCTGTTTCATGTGGGACTTTCGTTTTTGTTTCAGTGTTTTTGCTACCCTTCTCGCGCCGTGCGATCCAGATGTTGTTATACGCACTGGGTCCTGCAACAAGCCAATTGTTGAAAGGTACCACATGTCCTGTTCGCACTTCCCCCTCAGTTATGGCGCTGAGTTTCTCCCTATGAACCAACACGCCCAAACCGTTTCCCCTCTGGTGAGATTCCACAGCTTTTCGCAGTTGACACGTCAAAATACACTGCGATTCACGCTTTTAAATGACCATATACACCTTGTGTCAAGCAGGCGATACCGCACACATTGCAACTAACATGTATTTACAGAATATCAGTTCTTTGGAAGACAAAATAACAGAAAACGAGCTTTTATGATTAAACAAACCTTTTGAGCCGTTGCGTTCACTATTTTGAAAAAAAAAACTTTCTTCGCTATAAAAGAACTCAACAAATGAAAGCACAAGTCGACAAATGCGAACCCCCACACGTGTCGCTTTGATAATGAAGCTCCATTTGGATGCAGCCAGGGCTCCCGCATACTTGCCTAGAAAGCAACTCTCTCTCAATGATCGGCAGAAAAATTCCCCTGCGCTGGAATTGGCGCCATCGACGCGCACACGCGCACATTGACACTCACTTCCCCTTCAACTAATCTCCCACGGTACGACGCAACTGTTCTTTACCTTGTCTGGCTGGGGGGTGGCGTTCACAAATGCTTACTCATACTTGATCGCAATGGAAGCAAAAGAGGAGTGTGACACACGGGGCACGCCGGAGACTATACGCCACATTTCACGCGAGTGCCCACGCCACTCACTTACGCCACTCTCATGGTACCGCGCATGGGGTACCATGAGAAACCTTGGTGACAGCACTGGACACCCTGCTGCCCGGAGCCCCCATACTCACGCTGTAACCACGCGCGCTACTGAATTTTAAGGTGAAGGGCAAAAACACGGTGGCCGTTCGAGACATGTCAAGCTGCGGCGGATGTGCTGCCTGTCTGCTTACGAGGGAGGGAGATCCGGGACCTCTTCAGCTATCAGGGTAAGGCAGTAGAAGGAAGTAAACCCGTCTACTACCTTTATACTATACTATACGATATTTTCAAAGCCGCCCCCAAACTTGATCGGCCCCTAAAAAGGGAGCGCACCGACGTTTCATTGCTTCCTTGCTTTTGATCTCACTCCAAAAGTACGATATTTTTTGGGGATTTTTTTATGAATCACTTGATAATTCAAACCCTGTTAATGTCCGGTATGTGTTTCTGATATCCAAGTTTTTTTTGTAAAATTCTCGTCGACATATCGTATAAGCCCAAGGAACTGAAAGCAGGATATGTACTGATTGATGTAGAAAAAAACAGCAGTTCACTCACCTCCTTACGCAAACCGCGCATGGTTTGATGTTGCCATAAAATCACGCGCCATCGTAGTCCTAATAGCGGCCTGGGTGTAATATCTGTACTAGACCAAAGAAATGAGAACGAAACAGATATTCTCCAGAGCATTGGTGATCAGTGTGTGACAGCAGTGAGGCGGAAACCCTTGCCTCGAAATGACCGAATAATGCCCACCAAGCACGTACCTGTGACCACGGACCGCTCAACACTTCCCGAGTCAGTCAATGCAGGCTTCTTGAGATGTCCTGTCCCACCCTACATACCGAAACCGCGTCGCTGCTTCAAGTGTCAGCGGTTCGGGCAAGGTATAAACTTTTGTCGCGGCAGAATCACGGGCGCAAAATGTGCCGCACATGACCACTTATCCTCACAAGTGTCCATCACAAACCCTCACATGTGCAAACTGCCAGAAACCAGACGAAGCCTTTTGCAGGGCTTGCGAGAAGCTCAGAGAAAAAAAAGTAATATTCAATTGAACGTCGCAGAGAAAAAAACCCTTCCCAGAGGCGGGAAAGAGCTTTGCCTCTGCATTTCGAGGACGTACGCGAACACAGCTTGCAGGGGGCCAAATCGCCTTCTGGTTTCGGCAGGGACGGAGTACCGGAAGTCGGACGTTTTCCCGACACCACCCCCTGAGTTGACTGAGGTAGCCCAACCCGTTCCCACACCGCTAGATGAGTCACCATCGGTTGTGGTAGCAACAGTCACCGTCGGGAGTGACGCCGCTGTTGCCACTGCTTTCTCATCCTCCCTGTTTCCACCGAGGCTGCCGAGAAGATAGAACCGGGGTCCCACATCGGCTCGCACCCCCGCCGCCCCGCCCGTGGCACCTGTGGCGCTGCCAACACCTTCGGTGGTAGCGGCTCAAACAAAGAGCACCCGAACGGGTGCCAAGTCCTGAGGGCCCGGTCCGTTGGGCACACCCGGACATCTGGTGACAAGATGTACGTTGGGCCGTTCCTGCATGCAACGAAGCGCAAGGAGCGGCCTCCAACGTCCACGCCAACTCAAAGGTCCAAAAAGCCCCCTCCGTCATATAAGCCCCAAATACAGAACACAAAAACACGCGCGCCCCCGCGCACCCGCACGCACGCACACGCACACACACACACACCCAAAGCGCGTGCTCGCACACACATACACACACACGCACAAGCGCACACGAGCAAAACGCACACCCGCACACACGTACGCACGTACGCAAAGAGACACACCACACAGAGAGAGAGAAGAGAGAGAGAGAGACAGACAGAATAGAGACACCGACACAGGCACAAACAAAAAACACCCACACACACTCGCTATCGCCTAAATATCTACAATGTGAGTAGACAATATCATTCATTGGAACTGAACAGGTTTCCCTAAAAATATTCATGATGTCTCTGTGTTAATGCATGCCAATCAGCCAAGTGTGATCCGTCTACAAGAAACCACTCAAGGCCAAGCAGAGAAATTTCTTGAATAGTTACAGGGTATTCAAGAAGGACGGGGATGGTGGAGATACATCCTCCGGTGGTGTGGCCATCACTGCCGAAAAAGTCTTTGCTTGCTAAGCTATCCAACTACAGAGCGTCCTTGACGCTCTTGCCATTTGAACCATAATCTTCATGACACGAATAACACTAAGCTCTCTTTACATTCCTGTTGACTTCCAAATCTCAAGCTCAAATTTCGACGCTATGGTAGATCAGTTACCCAAACCCTGATCTTTAGGGGACCTGAACGCACATAACTCTTTTTGGTACTCCTGCCGCACGGATGCTCGAGGTCGTCTTATTAAAAATTGTTGTTATACCCAGGAGCACGGCGTTTCAATAACAGTCTGCTTTCTATAATATAGGACATAACACTTATTTACAGCGTGACCTGGCTACTCGATCTACAGGTCTCTTTCGATGTCTTGAGTAGGGGGAGGGAACGGAGTCATATTGTAGTGACCACATGTCCGCCTCACTGACATATATAGGCAAAGGCCCGCGCAGTCTACCTTCCCAGAACAGGTTCAGTGAAACAAGAGAACAATAAAATACATTCACAGAGACATCCAAAATGCACTACACATCTATAGGACACCTTCACGTTGAAGAGATAACCCAAGTCCACACGGGCGACATCCTCGACGCCAATGAAAGGTTCATTCCACACGCCTCTGGTGCCTCCCGCAAAAAAAAAGAGGCCGTGGTGGAATGAGCACTGTTGGTGGGCACGGGAGTCACAGAACAAGGCATGTGGTAATCTGGTCGGTACCCCAGGTCGGGTAACCTTCTTTTCTTCTAAAGGGCAAAGGCGTAAGGAGAAAAATTTGCGCCGTGAGGTAAAACGAGTTGGCACTCAATCATACCACAAAGAAACTGCCGCAAGTTTTGGCATGAACAGTAAACTCCATGGTACATAAACCACACCCTGCCTCTGGTCTGCACAAAAGGGCACGCAAAAGAAGACCAGGCTAACACACTTGCACAACACTTCTAACACGTGTCCAGTTCAGCACACTTCAGAGACACTTTTATGAAACACAAACTGTCGGTCGAAACGAAGCTTCGTTTGAAAATGACAGGTCAACAACATCCTATAATTCTGAGTTTCCACTTCGTGAGCCAAGGGCTGCACTGAGGATGTGTAAATCCTCAGCTCCAGGCCAAGACAACATCTTATATACAATGATACAGCACTTACACACACCCACTGTTTAAACACTCCTCCACCTGTATAACAAGGTATGGCTTTCGGGGACACATCCCAAAAGTCTTGAAGGAGGCTCTGGTTGCAGCTTTCCAAAAGAGTCGGAAGAACCATTACTCTCCCGCAAGCTATAGACCGACTGTCCCTGACCAGCCACCTGTGCAAAGTTCTGGGGAAGATGAAACAACCGGTGGCCCATGTACTTCTTTAAGTACAATGGTCTTCTCGAGCTGCCAGGCTGGCTTCAAGGCGGGGCGATCCACAAACCGCCAACTCGTGGCTCTTGAATAGTATATAAAGGATGCCTTCGTAAATAACAGTTCTGCCATACAGAGGTTTTTCGACATCCAGAAGGCCTATGACACCGTGTGCCGGCACGGGATCCTTAGTGGCTTCACGTCATTCGGTGTTTCTGGTAACATGTTCAAAACTCTTACTAAAAACTTGTCAGAGATAACTTTTTGCGTGACTGACGTCCTGTAAACACACCCAAGCGGTGTACGAGACGAGAATAGCTTTTGTGGCAGTGGCGGTTAACTAGAACGGGGTCGACATCCCGTGCTGCACGGTACTGAGCAAGGACATATTAGACGCAGAAGAGTTAGTCATCACTCTTGCGAAGACTCAATCAGGAACCAAAACGATAGTGAGTGACTAGAAGTCCGCCATCAGAAACATCGATTGACAAAAGATCTCCAACGCCACGTGGAGGATTCTCGCGAACGCAAGGGCGGTCATTGAACAGAAAACCTTATTGTGGCCACAGCTCATCGGCGTCTCATCGGCGAGGAAGAGTCACATGCGACCGCCCGTAGTCTTACAGTCCGGACGATCGCCCCGCCGCCACCGTCATAGGCTCCATTCCGCCGTACGCGGAACGGAGAGAAGACAACGTTCCGCCCCCTCCTAGAGCAGACAACGGGATGGGAAACTTTCACGTAAAAATGTGATACTATAGACTAGCGAAATACTATAGACTAGCGAGGAAAGTACGACCTCGTGCAAATACGTAGCTTAGTAGGAAAGACGAGGTAGTCTGCAGACGGCTACCTACGGGGTCTTCCTAAACTCTGATTGTACAGTAAATAACAACCGAAAATATTCACTTCCAAATGCAAAAACCATAAGGACTTCGCAGATTTATCCCAAGTGGTCCGGTCGTGTCCCTCCAAAAAAACACCTCGCGGAATACTGCATTCTGGGAGGCCCTGTTACTCAGCTAGGCCTCCAGCACGCACTAAGAGAAAAGTCATCGACTCTGCCCTAGAAGCCGCCAAATCCCAAGGGATTCCTGCTGACTGATTCGGGGTGTGGGGGGAGGTACACCTTTCTATCCTCCTCGATTTTCCGTCCTTCTCCTCGTCTTCCGCCTTGTCCTCTTCTTCGTCCTCCTCCTCCTTTCCCTTCTCCCCTTCCTGCACCACTTCTTCCTCCTTTTCTTCCTCCGTCTTTCATTATCCCCTTCCTCCGCCTCTTGCACCTCCTCCTCCTCTGCTCCGCCTTCTTCTCCTGCTCCTCATCCTCCTCGTAGATTTTGCCGCACATTCTGTAGAGTTCGTTTAATGAATTAAGATTTGCGTTATTCAGGGTGGGCTTTTTAAAACGTTTATGTTTTAGGGGCATATATTGAGAAAAGCGACAGATTTGAAGTACGCCTAAAAGCAAATTGACATCAGCTTCCTGCGGCACTCTGTCAGAAGCCAGTTAAAGGTAATCGAGGATTGAGCCATGTGTGTCGAAATCACAAATACTCACAGTTGAAGTTTTTGCTCTGTTTACTTTATGGTTACTTCTGCGACCAGGGACTACAACCTTATGATCACAAATTCCGTCCTTGATGTTGCCTTCATGCACGAAGGTTTTATCCAGTAAGAATAACAAGTCAAGGAGAGACTGCCGTTGTCCCAGTATTCTCGTGGGCGCTTTGAAACCTTGAATAAGCCTATGTTTGGCCATCCTCTCTAGCATAGTATCAGCGGGAGACCACTCTGTGGGCCCTGCATTCAGTGTGCCCCATTTTACACCATATATACTGAATTATCCGGTAAGTGTACTTCTGCTTCTGTCTATACTTAACGCTGATAGTTGTTTGTATAGCTGATAAAAATTCTACGTACTTCCGGACGCCAACATTCATGCATTAAGAATAATGGCAAGGGCCCGTATCTGAGTTTTATTTACCAGCAATGCCACGTGCCAATCACTCTCCCTTCAGCTTATACGAAAAAAATGGCAGCCTCTCCCCTCCGTGGATGATTGTGAGGGTGCGGAGTACGGAGACTCGAAATGACCTCCAAGTTGCGCCCCGAGGGACATCCGATTTGCACCCCGACCGTCATTGATTTGAACCGTGAGTCGCACCTTGATTATTCCCTAAAGGAAACGGCAACTCATGGCTGAAATCGAATTTCGCTTGATTTTCGTTTGATGGTGGTGTGAACGCGGATGGACGCGGACGGACATTGGGAGGTCCTAAGGTTCTGTGTAACGTTAATGGCGAGGAGTAACCCGTTTTACACTGTAGGTACTAGCTCGCGGTCGTAGCCCAATGGGTAGGACGACAGACACTACCTCTGTCTGGTCTACCAGACACGACTCGTATCCTGCCGGTGCCTCTGTGATTGTTTGCGATTGTAAATGCTATTCGCACGGACGCGGACAGACGTTGAGCTGTCCTAAGGTGCTCCGCCCCCTAAAGGCTCTAAACGATTTTGGCGAAGCTTCATCACAGCGGATATCTTTATTTGGCTAGGTTTGCATTACCGCAGTCAAGTGTGGGTCGTGTGGCGAAGACAAGCATACCAATGATTCCGTTTTGTTAACAACGCTTACGGCGCTTACGTTGATTACCCTCAGTTCTCATGGCTCTGCGTGGCAATCGTGAGTCTTATTAACTAGAACGGTGTCTCGGCGAGGCGGAGTAGTACGCCAGGATTAGACTGAAAGTCCCACGTGTACGTATGGTAATATATAAAAAGCTGAAGATTTACGCGTCTAACCTTCGCATTGTCTTGCTTGTCGATTGTGGCGGAAAGCTCCAAAAGCTTTATTTTCTTCAGTTTGTTTTGAGCAATAATCCGATATATTGTACCGATGGTTACGGAATGAGGACTGGTAAAGGTTTATTTACAAGGCGAACTTGAGCCCAGAAACGATGCGCTGCTTGTAGACTCATGGCTGGAAACGTCGTGTACCTATTCTCTCACACATAGTGCGTCTCGGCTTCTTCTTCCTTGCCTTTCACTTGTTCGCTGATGGCTGACGTCAGTGTCCAGCCTACTCGTAATATTCAAACATGTTGTAATATTTTTTATATTGGTTTTCTTGCCTTCTTGCAATGCTTTAAAACATCCGCTCCTTCGTTGAAATAAACAGTCTGAAGATCACAGATCGTTCTTGATCGGTGACCATTTTGCCCTCCTATGTGCATGTTCTAAGATGATACCTGGACGACAAGGCAATCAGAAAGGACAACTTTAATACTTTCTGTTCAATGGCTTCTCCCGTCCATCTGCGCTCTCTGGAATTCCAAAGATATGAGATTAGTTTTTCGAGCTATACCTCCACTGAGCAAACCTGTTTTGTCTTTGCTGAATTTATTTGTCAAGGTTTCGCACAGTTCTCTCAAGGGAAACCAAATTTACACTGTCGGTAGAGACCTAAGCTAGGTTTTCTTTAATGTAGCCAAGTCTTTGTTGATGCTGATGTGTTAC
>JABSTR010001798.1:0-31365 GCA_013339765.2 Haemaphysalis longicornis | reverse complement strand
CTATTGTCGGTAACAAAGGAGTTCCCAGGCTTTAGAACATTGGCCGGAAAAATGTCAGGGGAAAGGCGCGACACGAAAAGGCCTTTCTCGTGGGTCGCCGGGGAATTCTGAGGATGTCCGAGTTGCAGACCTCTCCGAAGGTTGCATCACAAGCCCGTCGACGCGCGTCTCTTTGGGTCCATTGCACAAAGAGGCCTAGTTTTTTGTGGGCGGCGGCAGTTTGGACGAAGCACCATCAGACGCGCTGTTGTCCTTTGCGTTGTCCCAAGGAGAAGGCCTTGGTCGCGAGCTGCGATGGCCGGTTATCCCAGGCAGCACAGGACTGTTCGGCCTAAAACAGGCCGGTGTACTTTGGCCGGTGATTTTCTGTCCGGCCGTTTTCCGGCAGCCACGTTCGGCCCATGTCCAAATGTGGGCCTTTTGGCCGTATACGGCCGTACTCCCATGGCTGTCCAACGGCCAGTGTTCGTCGGCCAGTCGACCGGCTTACGGTCATACGGCCATATTCCAGCCGTACGGCTACGGCCATTGCAAAGCCACCCGTGTACGGCCGAAGTACGGCCGCCGGAGGACAGCCGAGATGCGGTCGTCGGACTCCAGCCGGACTAAGCTACCGGAAATACGGCCGTGCTACGGGCATTGGAGTTCAGCCACAGTACGTTAACTGTACTGAGGCCGGTCACTGCATGTCGCGCAAGCAGATGACTCATTCGCGCAGTGCAGAAGCAGCACAAACCCAGCATTTTGGGTCCAATGCAGCCACATCAAAGTGAGCTCGCGCGCAACCACCAGCCGTCAAGCTTTCAGCGCAGCCTTGCTTAATTACCAGCCTCAGTTGACAGCAAAATTCATTTATTAAACAGTGCTCACAAATTGTCGTTCCTTTAATTGCTGTGCCTCTTTTACTGCCGAACACAGAAAATATTCAGTTCTTTGTAGAGCTTGAATAGATGTATTGTCCAGGTCCTGATATCCTCTGTGGGGCGGCTTACCTGTAATAAACGGGAAAGAGAGGGGGGGGGGGGCTGCGGAGGGCGCATACTTTAGTGGGTTGAATTTCAGAGAGATAAATTGCGCCGCTTTTAGCCAATTTCTTTTAGGGCAATATTCCGGAACACTTTCATGCTATGACTACATAAACTATTTTATAACAGTTGCTTGACCAATTTTGATGTATATAAAACCGGCGTGAATGCCTTTACGAAGCGTTTTGGTTCTCAACAAAACACTCAGGAGCATTTAATATAACTCCTTCACAAAAAGTATGTCCAGTTTTTGCCCATTTTTCTTGCAAAGACATTTTCTACTCGATCAACTTTTCTGATGATCTTGCGCAGGGCTGATCCTAAGAAGGAGCGAACAGGTACTTTCATTTTCAATCTATTTAATGTTGTTTTCATGAGTATACGTCCACACCACTTAATAGTCCAAAAGAACTTAATTTTCTTCTAATGTCATACTACGTTCAAAAAATTCTAGACGCGTTGCGAATGACGCCCTGCTTCAGGTGGCTGCAGTTGTATCCCTCTGTGTTCACGCAAGGGAAGGGCGTAAAATTAGAGTTACATAATTTGTTTCAACCAATAACATAGCAATGGTAGCATGCATACAGGAACCTTGCATACTGCAACGAATAGGGCACTAAATATTTTATTGGTCAAGGTTGAATGCGTAGGGTTCTCAACCCGTCGGAGGCAAACTTGCGCCTCTGGAAGTTTATTTATTTATATTATTTATTTATTTATTTATTTATTTTTATTATTAATTATTTATTGTATTATTATATTTATTTGATGCCTGCTTGCCTTGGCATGCATTACAGAAGGGAGATACATAACACTAAGCATTAATATGAGACAAATAACAAAATAATTCTACAAAGCGCGCTGAAAATCGTCAATATAAACAGTTAATGCAATCATACGTGGAAGATAATTACACTGCAGTATTGATGTAAATAAAATGAATCGCGCAAGGCGTCACCTTTAAAGGAAAGTTAATAATTTGCTTTAAGCTAGCGGTCCCACTTTGCGATATGTAGAATGGCGCTTGGACATACTTCTCCCCTTCTACTCCAGTTTTCGAATGATAGATATTACGAAAAAAGTTCAACCTGTGGTTTCGTCTGTGATCTTTCACGTCCTGCCATTTCAGTTTACTTTTACTTTCTCTCATGCTAAGTTGAGCGTGCCAATTACCTAATACGAATCGCACTGACATATTCTGTATGTTTTCGAGCGTATCAACCAGCTCTTTGGTGTAGGGATCCACGAAAACACATGCGTACTCCAAGATTGAGCGCACATGAGTGAAATACGGTTGTTCTTTTCAGTTAGATGGAGGTTCACTGAAATTTCGTCTCAGAAAGCCAAAAACATATGCAGCCGTAACTTTTATGGTGTGAACCTGCCTATTTAACCTCTAACCACTCCCTAAATAAACTCCTAGGTATTTATATTCCTCGGCCGTTGTCACAGCAGCATAATTTACGGTATACGTATTCAATTGGAATGAAGGTTTTCTTGTAAAGGTGCCGTTACACACTGTTTAACATCCAAAAACTTTTCTGAATCAGCACACCAGGATGTTATTAAATTCGAATAAAACTGCAGGTATACGTAATCACGTTCATTCACTATAGTCCGGTAAACTACACAGTACTTTGAACAAAGCTATAGGGCCAATAGTAATAACAATGCAAAAACCGATTCATTCAGTTCATATGATGAAATGTACTACGCAGAAGGTGATATGGAACACATCATTTGCTTTTTTGCAGTCCAAGAATATACAGTCAACCACTTTAAGCTTATCTATTGCAAGAGCCAAATCGTGCGTGAACTCAACAATCTGCGTTTGAGCAAGAAAATCCTGACAAAATCCGTGTTTGCTAGGATGCTGGCGATTATGTTTAACCAAATGAGTCATATCCCAGAGTAGCTAAGCTCACCTTCAAACATCGAACTAAATTAACAGCTAGGCTTCGTCAGTGACAAGGCTCTGTTGTTATCGCAAATTTAAAATATTTTTTTTTCTAAATAGGCAGTCGTAAAATCCCATGAAGTAACATAGTGCAGGGCATGAAGTTGATCCTACCAATGCACGAGCGAGCTCTTCTACGTTTATCACCAACAACATAGTGCAACATTGCTTGTCGCAGTTTAATTGTACGCAGAATAACTTGCGCTTTTGCTCGCACTTGCCTTTCTTTGGTGGGGAGTCCTTGACATGGTGGCGGTTTAGATGCTGCGTGGTGGCCGCTTGCTCGACGCCCTTGAAGGCCAGTTATTTTGGGGAACCATATCCATCTCGGATCGGACATCTCTGCCGGGTCGATGTCTCCAATGCTCTCCATTTCTTGAGGGGGCGAATAGCCTCGAGCTGATGCGTCGACGAAGCCGGCGGCAGAGGGCGTGGTAGCGGCGATGACTGGCGAGGCTTAGCTCACCCGTCGGTGTGGCACAGTCTTCTTGTGGCAATAAATGACATTTCGATGGCCTAAAAGGTTCCCTGCTAATGTCCAGTGAGTCCTTGAAACTTGCCCGTTCACGGAGAACACTGATTACTGTTTGACAACCGATGTTCGTTCATTTAAAACGTAGAAACACGGAGCGGAGGAAAAACGCGTCCCCGTCGTTCGGCTCCCTAACGGCTTTTTCTCCACCCAGGAAAAAACCGGTCGGTCTCCTTCCAAACACGTCTGTGCATGAATTCTCGGCGCCCAGGCGCGATGCCGTTGTTCGGCTGTATGCCGTTTGCCGAAAAAAATGACGTATAACACATACCTTACGTAGGCCCGTCTCCTCTTGAACACCGGTTGCCAAATATTCTGTGGCCATTCGCTTGCCGTAATTCGGCCGAGACAGCTAGCCGAATGAAAAACGTATATTCCTGGGCCGTACGTCGGCCGGTATCCTTCATAACACTGGTTGCCCGAAGAAACGAATATTCTACCGCCGGACGCGCGGTTCCCCGGATTGAAACAACGAATGCACGGCAAGCCACACTCCGGCCGTCTCCTTCGAACACCAACTGCGGCAAGAATAGCATATTCTGTGGCCGGTCGCTTGCCCGTGCTTCGGCCGATTACCGCTTCCCGAAGAAAAAAACGGATGCCTAAGGCAGTACTTCGGCCGTTCCTCTTTCTCAAAATCGGAAGCCGTAAGAGAACTGAATATCTGGCAGCCGGTTAGCTGCCGTGTGCGTCCGGACATGGGCGGACGAGAAAAATGCCGAAAGCGCTGGTTACCGAATGTTGGCCGTTCAACTCATGATCAGTGGCTGCCAGAACCTGGATGCTGGCCGGACATCCAGAAAGCGGCCATAGACTGGCCGGTCTTGGGGCACACTTTCTGTGCCGCCTGGGATGCTTCACGCAAGCATCGCGGGGGTACTGTGGCCTCCTCTTGTCTAGCTCAGACCTCCGCGCACACTCCTCGTCTTGAAGAGAGGAGATTGCCGCAGCCTGCAGACTGGAATTTTTGGCGTTCTCCCTATGCAGGCGGGCGTTGTCCTGATGCAGTGCGTTCACCTCCTCCGTGCGGAGAGAGATTCCTTGCAGCGCGTTCAAGAGAAGCTCGCGTCGGCCGCCGAGATTATCCTCAATTCAACTTGTGTTGACAATGTGAATTCACTTCAAGATCAACCCCCTCGCTTTACTCCTCACCTTACCATCCTTCGACTTCCGCGCCCCTTTCGCCGAGAAGTACTTCCCTTCTCTTCCCACCCCCTATCAACCCCTCCACTTTCCCTCTACTCCTTACCGTTTTCCCCTGCCGACGTTTGTTTGGGTTTGACACTATAATGACCACCGTAAAAGGTCAGACAGTGACATTCAGCCTAGTTGGAAGTGTATGCTAGGAGTGCTAGTGGTACCGAATTTGTAAATCTGCACTGGCTTTTCAGGTCACCGGAAGGCGGAGGGGTGTGTACCACGTGGTAGAAGGAATACACCTGAGCCGACTTTTCACCGAGAGAAACATTCGTTCTGCTATCTCTTACGAGCCTCAGGAAGGCGACGTCTTCATTGTAAGCTACCCGAAGTGCGGAACCACGTGGCTTCAGCACGTGGCACAGGCCGTGCTTAAGATCGGTTCCGGCTTGGAGGCTCCGGAACTTGACCCCAACGCTCCCGGGGGTGGTGGGAAATGGACGGTTCTGCCGTTTTTGGAGCTATTGGGGGCGGAGGGTGCCCGGACCATGTCCCGACCCGCAGCCATTAAAACCCACCTACCCTTCGACAAGCAGCCCTTCTCGCCCGTGGCCAAATATGTTTACATAGCCCGAAACCCCTACGACACCTGCGTGTCCTACTACCACCACACAAAGTGAGTGCAGCTTCAAAACGCCAATTCCTGCAACCCGTGCCCTGGTGATTGTTTAGAGAGTATTGACACAATAATTTACTCTCGGAGTTTCTAAGCGTAAGCGTAACAGTGCCCTCGAAAGCACATATATTGCTTGTCAATACTTTTGGCAGACTGAAACAAGACTGGGCCTTCTACCATGTTAATCGCCTCCTGAACAATTAAATTTGTGGGTGGGTCAAGAAGACACCCTAAAATACGTTCAGGACATTTATGGTACTCAACGCCTGAAATAAATCTGTAAAAATAGTATTTTACCACATGCTTTGGTGTACCAACACAAACCTGCTGCCGTATATGCAATGTTGCCGTCCTAGAAAAAATACTGTTCATTGTCAGCCTTAAGGCATCGATCTAGGTATTTCTACACTTCTCGAATCTCCTCATAGCGCACGTCAACTCAACACAAGTCGTACTTTTACGGAAATAACCATGTAGAACCCGTTCGACTGTCTATGCGGTGGCAATCGCGCATGCCTGCAACGTTGAAAGTTTGCTAGTATATGAAACATATAGGGGCATCCTGCTCACTGGTTTCATACGAAGAAAACCCAAAACGCACTTCAGCAAGGCCAAATTTTCTTACAATTATGAATACCGTGTGCAAACGGAACAAGAATTGAAGCGCTTCAGGTGGTTGGAATCAAAGCGGCATTGTTTATGTTATGAAGCCACCGTTTATTCGATCGCGCCATTCACTTACATTTGAAGCAGTCTCAGATTTGTAGGGGCCTGAATGTACGTGAATAATTAGACAGGAAATGCACCCTTCCATTCAGTGACCCGGGGATAGAACACAAGGGAAACCCATAGAATGCCCTTATCCGTAGAGAAGTAGAGGTCCCAATCGCCGCTCAGTTAACCATCCCGATAAGACATACCTTATGTGTATGGTAAGGTTGTGTGATGTGGGAGCGCCAGCTTCTGGATTGGTTCGTTTGGTGTTGGACTTTATTTTGGAAAGCTTCGGTAACTCCATCATGGCCGTCTCAACAAAGGAGTAGTTTATTTTGTTGCCCCTACTAGCCGCCAGCCAAATTAGACTCTACCAAATCCAGAAAGACCGAGAGCAATTCACCTACTTTGGGTTTTTGGCTGTGAGCAAGTACACCTTAGTCATAATGGGTTAATCTATATACAAACGTTACCAACTTCTCTTTATATCAACTCGTCTTCCTTGCGTTCTTTGTGTCCTTTCTTGCTGTCTCAATTTGCAGGCGCCTGCCTACGTACCTCTTCGAAGACGGCACGTTCGAGGAGTTCTTCGACATGTTCGAGCAAGGCAAGGTTGATTATGGCGATTACTTTGACCACCTGCTCTCCTGGTACGCGCATCGTAACAATTCCAACGTGCTATTTCTGACCTACGAAGAACTCAAGAAAGACACCGCTGGTTGGATCTTGAAGCTGGCTGACTTCTTCGGCAATACACAGTACGGCAAGCGGTTTAGAGAGCATCCAGAGCTGGTTAAGAAAGTCCTCGACATGACCAGCATGGATGCCATGAAGGCGATCAACTCGAAGATGAAGAATTGGGCAGATACTCTGCAGAGCATGCCCAAGGAAGCCCTTGAGGAGCTCATGAAATCTGCGAAAGAGACCTTCGGTGACGCCTGGGAGAAGCCTTGCAAGGGAGAGTTTGTGCGCAAAGGAATTGTGGGTGACTGGAGAAGCTACTTTACCCAGGAGCAGATCAAGAGAATGAAGGCTTTAATTGAGAAGAAGACAAAGGGAAGTGACGTAATGAACCTCTGGAAAGACGTCGACCTTCCTTGAGGTCAAAAGCTAGGCAATAATATCTGGGCAAAAAGCATTACTCTTATGGGTCCCTCTAGCTAAAACTTTCAATAAAAATCCAGTCTGACCTTGGAGCCCGATTTCTCTTTGCAACTTTCTTGAGAGAGTACGACTGGTTTGTGCTCTAGAAGTTCGGTGAGTATAGACCCACTTGCGACGTGCGGCCTCCGCAAAACCAATTTCCTTGTTATTTTTAACGACGATTGTCTTCAGTGGCCTCCTTAAAATTGAAAATTGTTGTCGGTCGGTCTCTGTGTCCCTCAAATTAGCCACCCAATCAAAAGTTAAAGCAATTCTTGAACGAAATGTCCACAAAGGCACAATATTTCTGAACTCAAAAACCTGGTAGCGATGTTCATTGTCAACATTGTAAAAAAAAGAAAGCATTAGGCATAGCGTCATCGCGTTGAGCACTTGATCGCGGTATGATCGCAGATACACGTAGAAGTAAACCACCTTTACGACGTTAATGTCTGCAAGGCTCATTAATATAACGCGTCTTTGACGCTCGTTAATTGGTTAGTCAGAACTTATATTAGGGTAGGCCCACGCTGAGCTTGGAGGAAATGGGATACACTGAGGCGGGCGAAAAACATTAACAATTACTTTAATGGGATGCCTCAGTGGTGCCTGCTTCCTCACCAGGTTGGGCGGAATCGTTCGGGTCGAAGGGTGGTCAATCGTCCACTGGACGCCTACGGGCCAAGTGGGTCTCGGGAGATGGAGGCCGTGCGGGGCCGGCGGCTCGGAAGATCTGATCGGTGAACCCGAGGGCAGGAACGGCAGGCAGTACCGGACCGGTAGTTCGGCGAGCTCGGGCTGCAGGCCCCGGTCAGGAAGGGGAGGCCGGGCAGGACCGGTAGCTCGACGGGCTCGAGAAGTAGACCGGTACAAGAAACGCTGACAGCGTGCGGGCTCTTGGGAGGGACGCGCTTTCGGGTTGCTCCTAAGGCTGCATCCGGATAGCAAGACCACCGCCCCAAATCTGGCCTGATCCTTTCCGTTGGCTCGTCTTTATTTTGTCCTCTTCCTACGTCCGAGCAGCGGCGGGGAAGAGGGGGAGAAGGGCCGGCTTCAAGCGGCGGTGGACGACGCGGCTGTCTGCGCCCCCCAAGGGCGCGTCGAGCAAGAGGGAAGCCTGGCTCGCCCCAAGGCAAAACGGAACCATATGTCCTTAGCGAAGCGGCCGCGCGCTCCCACTGGTAAACTTGCTGTGGTCAAAGTTCTTCTATCTGGTTCGGAGTAGCCGTGGCACACACACGACCGTCACACGTCATTTATTCCGTGCAATTGGGGGGCGATTTCAGGATGCACTGTAAAAAGTTCAATTTATTTATGGCACTTTCGATTCTGCTTTCAAATAGGGGCTTGAGGGTTCACGGCGCTATACACCATTTTCCATAAGCAGCCGGGAAAGGGGGAAAATACTCTCAAACCAGTTCTCTCGGCGGCCGACCAGCGTTGCCTGTGCGCGCTGGGCTGTTAACATCGCTCGGCGCGGTGTGCTCCGCTGCGTAGTTCAGGAGTATTTCGCACCGTGCGCATAGTTTTTGCGGAACTTTCAACTGTTTTAGCCAATGCTGCGATGCCGTTCAAGGCGCAAACGTCGCTTGGCCAGCACGGCGCGGTGGTGGGTTATTGAACAACCAGAGAAAGTTATCACAGTCGCTGACAGCACGCATGTGCACGACACTGCCTGGAGAAAATGCACTGCGGTTGCGGCGTGTTTTTGCTGCATCGCTTCCCAACGGACACCGAGTTGAGATATCGGTGGATGCCGTTGATAAATCGCAACGACTTTGTACCAACGACCAACTCCAGGGTTTGTTGGGTGCACTTGGACGGCAAGCAGACGGAGCAAAATCCATTTATTACACGCAATGCTGCGACAGGGAACGGAACCCCCTGAAATGTTGGAAGCAACTTTATCTTTTACAATACAGCATTGATTGATTGGTTGATTGATTAATTGATTCATTATGGTGTTTAACGCCTCAACGCTTCATGGGTGATGAGGCGCGCCGCAGTGGAGGGCTCCGGATTAATTTTGACTACCTGGGGATCTTTCACGAGCGCCGATACAATACATTACAATAACTTCTGGTTCCTTGTAGTCAATTTAAAATACCATATATTGTTTGGCATTACAGCCGATTGGCATTAAACAATCCTCTTTTCATTTAATCTACCCTTTAAAATCACGGCGTTTTGTTTACTTTTTTTCAGGCCAACGCATTACACTGCCAAACGATATGAAAAGATAACTTTCTCCATCGCACACTGCTGGTCGATAGCAGGATAAGCAGGCAGCCAAATGTGGAAACGCAGCTAGAGATACGCGTGAACGCTGCATTTGGAAAATAGCTCAACCTGTTCACAACGCGGTCAAAGGAAAATCTTCTAATCCTTTTGCGTTGCCACGGAATCTAAAGTATTACAATTACAAAACAGTTAACTGCTGGTCGCGTAAAGCATTTGTGGTGCAAGCAGCGGTTTCACAAAGGTGGGCTCTGAGCGAAAAGCCACATGCGCTGCGCAGAGTTATGCTATGTTCAGACTACCGTCGTAACAGCCTTATCGTGCGCTGTGGACGTTAAAAAACAGCGTGTCACGCAGGTGGGTTGGCTGAGACGTCAAATGACGTCATTCTTTAAAGATATTACGACAGTTTCGACAACAATCTGAACCAAGCCTTAGTTCAATCATGATCAACCAATATTAACTCGCCCGAACTTTGACCCTTCTGCTCAACCTTCGAATAGTAAGTTGACTGGTTGTGCGGTCGTGTTATTTTTCCGCCCAGGTAATTTCGTTTTGTCAGTAACCTTCATAAGTCTAGTTAAGAAAGATTATATTGCATTGCAATGTCAACAGCGTAGCAATCGCCTCGTCGAAAGTCCATCGCGAGCACGGATCACCGTGACCCACATATGCTGTGCGCGCTCCGCATTCGACGTCCGCGCTTCCGTAAACATGACTAATCGGTGAACCTAACAAGCACGGTGGCATTGAAACACGTATTTACTCCCCGATATCGATTTCAATGTCAGTCGGGCCATACCGGACACGTTTGCATCGCGGAACTGCGGAGCACCAGCGGCACCACCACCACACTGCTACTACTCGCTCGCAACAGCCGGAGTCGGCAATTTTCCACTCTGGCAGCACATTAGGACCTAAAATCCGTACGCAGATGATGAAAACAAAACCAGAACACACACACACACACGCACTGCACACCGCTAACTTACGCCAAACCACTACGGTTCACTCGGTAATGCACGGGTACCGAGCAGACGCACGGAAAAGAACGGAGCACTTAACAGCCCAGCGCGGAGGTTTCGGCGGTCGCTTCATAGACGGCGCTAGCGGTCCGGTCAGAAAAAGCAAATGGCGGCGCCCACCTCTAGCAAGGAAAATGGTGTATAGGCCTCCTGCGCTGGAGTTTTGGTTACATGCAGCGCCCCTAGCGGCCGACGCCTCTGGGTAGTACAAAAGCAGACGACCCTCGCCGCCCTCCATGTGTTTTCAATTACAAGCCAGATAGAAAGTTGGTTGTGGCGCTTTGTGGCGTGTTTAAATGACTGCATACTGTATGAAATAGCACTTAAAGTAGTTGCAGAGGCTAAACAAAATAATATCCGCTAAAAGAAGCCGATTTGTCAGCTTTCTTTTGAGCGAGCTGTCGCGGTGGTCGCGGCGTGGGACAGTATCGCCAGGTCGGGTGGTTTAACTGTTTGACGACAGTTAGTTTTTTCTTCTTGCGTGCGGTCGACAAAGGAACGTTCACGAGTAGCATAAACACGGAACGCTGCTCATCCTATATCCTGAGGTAACGGCAAAAGGTTGCTTCAGCGGGAGCATGCAAGCGAACGCAAGAATTGCGCAGCCGACTCAGCTGACACTGCTGGCCTGGCACCGCCTTTGAAACGATTGGAAATTTTGTTTCGTATTTTCGAAAACTAAATGATTCTTGCGTAACGTTTTACGCCGCACGATTTACGAACGGCAGGCTACGTGTATACTAGCGATGTAGGTGGGGCAATAGCGCCAAAAGATGACACCGACCATCTTTCCCCGACGGGACCAAGCCTTAAAAGTGACACGTGTGAAATGCTACACTCCCAAATATTCACAATCCTTCATACCTCGCACAATTGTGGATTGGAATGCCCTACCATCTCACATTGTAAATTTTACAGATCCGACCAAATTCCAAGAACTTTTACACACTTACTTAGTATGTTAACTTTACTAAAAAGTGCTTTTATAGGTTCTAGAGTTCCTTCAAGATTTTTTGTTTGTTTTCCTTCTTTCTTGCTTTTTTTTCTTTTTTTGCCTCACACCCCCTATGTAATACCCTCCTAGTTAGGGCTTTTAGGGGTATTTTTGAATAAATAAAATAAATAAAACATGCACCAAATCACACGCCCGCTGCCTGCAGAGATGTGTACTTCTATAACATCACATAACACAGCATAACATAACACAGCCGCATACACGGTGCGGGGCCCCGAATATTTACATACGATCATCACTGACTGTGTTGGTTTTCTAGTGCAGGGGTCGTCGAATCTGAACGCCGACACGCCAGTTTTGACTTCAAATGGAGTTAGACAGCGAGACAAGAACAGAGAATTGGCGTCCTCCAGTTGAATTGCCGCCCCCCCCCCCCATCATCACACTTCGCCAGATTATTGTCAAATATTATTAGACATTCGCTGAGTTTTTTCTCTTTGCATTCAAAGCCCTCCTCCTCCTCCTCCTCCTGCTCCTCCTCCTCCTCGCCCCCCCCCCCCCCCCCCCCCCCCCGATTTGCCGTCCAGCCCTCCGCCGTGTCGGCTGCATGGAACTCGGCCGTTGCTGACCCTCATTCTAGGCTCTTAAGTGCGAAATGGGAATGTATGCTGCAAGAGCGTAATTAAGTAAAGTGAGAGCAAACAAGGAAAGCGAGCGGCCTCCACTTTGTTTTGCGGCCAGTAATTTCGGAATCGCAAAACAGATTTCACGCTTCTGACGGTCGCGGCATTTTGTCACTGAGACACGCAACAAAACGGCAAGCTAACGCTGCACCATGTATTCGTAACGGTGACGCAAACGAGCCCTGTTTATTGAAAGTGCACGCATAGTGTGCAGGTAACGCAAAAGAGCAGCGCACCGCAGCAGGCGAGCCTGCGGTCCGCCGGACTCGCTGGCTTTTTAAAGCGCGATCATCGCCGATTGCCTCACTCTTATTTTTTGATCGGCTGTTTTTGAGAAGTCTTTGTCACCTAGAGTATTAGTTTAAACTAGAAATTTCACTTTAAATTTCACTTCGTACGACGACCGATCGGTGAACCTGCGAGTAGCAGACGCCGTCACGATCCCGGCACTTTCGTCGGCGCTGTAACGTGTTTAGCGCTGCAATGCTTTTTCCCCTAATGCCAAGTTGATCGCTGAAATAGATCGGACGCATCGGGGATGAGCTGGTGACCACGTCGCAAAATAATCCAGCGTCGAGCTGATTTTGCTTCGGTCAACACGGGATCGTATGGGACCCGCGCAGCTTTGTACTACCCGGAAGTACTGCCCGGAAGCCGCTTGCGCAGCGCCCCCTGGGCAGCGTAGGAGGCCTATCGTAGAGAGGCGTAAGGTGTCCCGCCAACGGTCACATTTAAGACGGGCAGTGATACCTGCAGTGTGGGAACTTCTTCCAACAGGATTGCCATTATATCTAGCGCTGTGGGTGGCCCTGGCCACGTTCCAGTCTGCAGGTTCAACATGGTGTTCTCAAGCAACGTTTTCAGCTTTGACTGTCTAGTGGTTGACCTATTATAAATACGCCTCCGGTGCTTGTGTAATGATGTTTTATTTATAAATGTCGCTATCCAAATCAGTGCCTTCTTGAGCGGCAGCATGGTACAGACCGTGTCTTCCGGTGGTCTTCTCCTCGTATGTTCGTATACCACGCTGCCGTTAAAGATGCTTAACCAGTACCAACTTGGCCAAATGTTGATCCTTTTCAGTGCAACTCAACGCCATCGAAATCGGAGACACTTTCCGAAATACCTCGTCAAGCGTCAACCTCAATACACGCAGTGACATACATAGTTGTACGATGTCGAGCATCGATGTACTGGGTGTAGCCCGAAACAACCCACTCCCGTTTGAACTCGTCCCGCTTGAACCAATTCCCAAAACACCCTTTTCGTTTGGCCAGTTCCGTGTGCGCCCATTCCCAAATTATCCTTCCCAATTTAACCCCCTTCCAAAATGCCCGCTTCAAATACTTAAGGTAACTTTCTCAGCTCGTAGTGCACTTTTAGCCTCCATGATTGCGCTGGGCAAGGTATCGTAGGTGTTTGAGTAAGTACTACCACGTATTTTACTAATTTCTTACCTAATTATTTAGTGCGGGGGCATATTTTATTTCACCTTGACGCTATCTCTACTCGGTAGATGGCGCCACCGACACAGTTTTTTTATAGCTCTACATGCGATGGCTACAGTATTCTGAAAACAACTACAGTTAATGTGAACTACAACAACAAAATTATGCGTGATTTGCTTTGAAATTAATTCTTTATGTGTCGCTACATGCGCCGCGGCGGTCGGAAAAAGGAAACCGCAAATGGCCTGCTAACCAGTAACACAGTAAATGGTAACGCAAACACTGTAACGATATGCTAAAACTCTCAATTATGGAGGGATAACACCTAAATGTTTGCTTTTGCTTTTCAATGTACTTCGTGCCCGCCTATATATTATCCGTAAAAGGTACATGCAAGAGAATACAGCTTCATGTGTTCTTAGCGCCTGGATAAAAATTTGTGCGCACTGTTGCCTCCAAGTAAAAATTTCAGCTTTAGACTGCAATGGCCATTCTTTTAGACATATGTGCATATAAAGTGACCCTTGGCCACACATTAAAGTGGAGCGTACCACTGGCTTTGTTTATAGTAGTTACCGCATTCATAAAATACGTTTTCTTTTGTATTTCGCTAGATTTGGTAATTATATTTCGCGAGCTCTTTTTCCTCCGTAGAAATAAAACAGTAGCCCTGCACTACCCCTAATACATTAATAGTTGCATTTGTTAAAACACCCAACTTCATTTTCGCCAGGAGGCCCGGATGCTACAAACTGGCACTGCGACTGCAGAAAGGTTTTTTTTTGTCAATAGTCATCGTTTCTTATTTGTGTGTGTTGCATATAAGTGCATGTGCATTTGTATATGCAACCGTAGGGGCTGGAACTATCACCGCTGCCACGGGGTACGCATGCGAGCCACACATTCCAGACCGCTCGACCAACGCAGAGGCAGACGGAAGGGTGTGGTTTCAGCTGTATGCAATTCACGAACCCTGTACGGGGTAGGACGTAACGCAGCAGCCTGCATGTTGTTTATAATTGGCGCTGCGTATCGTAAAACGGGCCATTGCGAAAAGGTTTCAGGTAAATAGGGCGTCTGCATACTTTGGCTCCGCCAGACGTAACGTTTTTTTATGAGGTTAAAATACAGTCGGGCGTAAGTATAATTTCGAAAATCGCCCGCCTCGGTCCGAGTCACCCCAGTCGAAACTGGCTTCGTTACTCTGGGAAGGGGCTAAATGGGAAAATAAGAAACAAAAGGGTATTTTCTACTGGGTTGAAGTGGAACGGAAGAAACGAGAAGGTTCAAATGGGAACTGGTTCAAATGGGAACAGGCGAAATGGTAAAGGGCGAAAGGGGAAGGCCGTTTTACGCCGGGTTGAAACGGGAGGGAACAAGCGGGAAGGATCAAAAGGGAATGGGCTCGAGCGGGAACCTCCCGATGTAGCAAGTGAGCACGATGTCGTAAGGCATTTTTAGATACTATCGCCTTCCTTGGGCTACTTAAACGCAACACTTTTAATCTGTCTGTCTGTCTGTCTGTCTGTCTGTCTGTCTGTCTGTCTGTCTGTCTGTCTGTCTGTCTGTCTGTCTGTCTGTCTGTCTGTCTGTGTGTCTATCTGTCTGTTCGTACGTCCATACCAAAGCCCCCCCCCAGCCAAAAGTTAAAAAGCCAGCCATAATTTAGGCAAAGTATCACTATGTAACTGTCTCATATAACTGTACGATATCATTCGATGATGTACCAAGTGAACACGATGTCCTAAGGCGTTTTTAGATAATATCGCCTTCCGATCTGTCTGTCTGTCTGTCTGTCTGTCTGTCTGTTGTCCGTCCATACCAAAGCCCTTCTGGCCAGAAGGAAAAAAATACCGCCATAATTTAGACAAGTTATCAATATATAACGGTCACAAGCCAGTTATTTTTTTTTACTACGAATACACATGGACTAGATATCTGCGAAAGCAAATCAGAAAATCCGCTGAAACCAGCGCACTGAACTAAAACGCAAAAACTGACAGCGCATATCCTCGCGTCTGTGTGAATTCTTCGAACAACGATAGTATTTTGCCCCCTCTGCTACGTAAGTGAATCTTCTGTCTCTCCCGCCCACCTTCTCTCACACCGTTTTCCTCTTGTCTCATTTTACCCATTTGAAGTTTTCGGACTTAACTTCTGGCCACATTCACACTGGTGCGCCATTTGTTGGGGTGTTGGAACTTAGCACACGAACCATGACTGCAACGACTGGACGCAATGTTTGTATTTCGCGGTTAAAACATTGTCTTCAACTTCTTTTCGTTTTTACTTTTGTTCTCTCGAAAATTTAGCACACATCTCCTTTTATTGAAAGGAACACTGGAAACATCAGTTTCGCATACGCCGTTCTCATCATATAAGAGCATTATTATTTTTGCTGAAGTATGTTGACAAATATGAAGCATGTAGTTTAGAAGGACTTGTTGGGCGAATTGGTGCATTTTCTCAGAAGGGGTAAACTGCGCTAATGAAGACGCTACACTGAGAGAGGCACACAAAGACAGGCGCACACAGACACAAAGAGAGGCACAGTTGGTGAGGAAAACTAGGTTTATAACTGCATCGGCTGCATCTAAGATCATGCAAAAGCAGAGATCGTGCCTTTCAGCTGCAGTCTTCTGGACGTTCCTCATTCTCATGTTAAACCATCTAGTCGTCGTCGCTGCACGCTTACTATGATGTCACGGGCAATCACGTCGTGCTCTGCGTTGGCGGGAACCATCGTCGTTGGTCTGGTCGGAACAGACCGCCCGACGATTCGACCATCGTTGCTGTTTTCTTCCTCACTTCTTGGCTCCTATGCACGTGGAGGGATTATCCAAGAAAACGGAGGTTTGAGATAATTATAAATTGGAAACGTACAAACATGCATGCAGAAAACAGCGCAGTGTCAAATGTCAGAATTGGTGAGCAGCAAAGGTTCGGGATAGAAGTTATAAAAAAATAAGAAGCCAGCCCTAATTGCTATCGGTATACCCAATCGTGCCTAAGAATTGCAGAATTTTAATAAAGAAAAACTAAAAATTGTGCGCCCCTCGGTTTAAAGACGACGATGGTTCAATTCCAAGCTTTCTCGTGAGCTTTTTGGTTGGCCAATCCCAAACTTGGAGTATGTGTTACTCTACCGGTATGAACCAATTTTTTGCAATGACCGCAGCAACTTTCAGGTATGTACTCCATGGGCCTGAAGTCTGTGTTTCTTTTTAATTGCGACAGTATGCCCTTTGGAATAAGTTCATACAGGTACAAGTTTGCACCCGTTTCCCGGATGAAGTCCAGAAGACAGCGGTGGTGGGGCCCCCACAGCCATCGCTGAAGATCGGGGGGTCTCCCCGGATGCAGGCATGTGCCACGAAGGTGTCGGGATCTCGCTGCACTCAGTGAAGGGCACGTCCATAGCAGGTGGTTGGTGTCGGCGTCTTCGTCAGGAGCCGTACAGAAGGGGCAGGTAGTGGAAAACGGGGCATGTTATCGCGGGGGCCACGCCCGGTTTACCGCAGGAGAGAGGGCCACCTCAATTCGAAGTCTACGGAGCAGGACCTCTTTCCCAGCCAGCGAGCCCACTGGGAAGGTCTGTTCCACGCGGTGGGATGAGAGCGCGTGTGGCCCGACGCAGATCTTCTTTGAGTTGGACTAATTGTTCCTGTGGGTCAGTTGACAGCAAGAGCAGTGGTCGTGAAACCCAAGGAAATGCTTCACTGTGACTTCATACAGTCGTCGAGAAGCTCATAGGCGTCGCCCATGGAGCTGCTCGAGAAGGAAGCTCGCACCCTTCACTTCTCCGGGGATTACAGAAAACGGAACAAAGTTACTATAAACAACGCCTACGCTTTGTCATAAAGTTATAGACGTTAAAGTTATAAAAGTTTTTATTTTCCGTCAGGGCCAACGAGGAGGGCGAATTCGAGGCAAAGGCAAACAAAAACGAATGTAGCCAACTTCCGCCACAACGGGACTCTTTAAAGGCCACACTCGCTTGATTGCGTCGCTGTTCAGATAGTTTTACAAGTGAAATCATCTCGCCAGACGCTTTCTTAGTAGTTCCACAGCCGAAGAAGGAATGTAAAAAAACCATCACCGTACGTTCGAGAACTTTCCATTCAGTTCATACGCGTATGGGCAGGGGTGTGGGAATTTTCACATTTTCGCGTGCGAATGTTCATCGTAAGTTCTTATCGTTCCACAATATTCTTTCATAACGTGCAATATTCAACATTCTTTCTATATTTTTTCAGAGCACATTTGTACAAAATTTGAACCTGGTAGCAGCAATAGTTTTAAAGATGTAAATTTTTTTTTTTCAGTCGGGGCCGGGCAGGAGGTCGCCTTTGAGGCACAGGCAAGCAAAACAAATCTAGCAAACTTCCACGACCACCGGACGCTTTAAAGGCCATGCTGGCTTTATCGCGTCGCTGTTGACATAGTTCGAACAAGTAAAATCATCTCGCCAGGCGCTTTTTTGGTAATGTCATAGACGATGCCGGTATGTAAATACACATTCACCGTCCGTTCGAGAATCTCACAGTAACGGCGGTGCGAACCTGCGTGAGATGAGCTTAAATCTAGCCAGGTGAAGGTATTCTGAGAAGCCCAGCTTTTCTTGGCCAGCTTCCCTATGGCAAGCGGAGCTACCAACTAGCCCGTATTTTGTAGCAATGCACTTGGCATGCAAGTATCTTATCTTTCTAACGGCCAGACGTCAGTGAACATCATCAGTAAGCCAGTTCTGAGCTTACTCCGTTAGAACCACGCGTTTAAAAAAGCAAAACCGACAAACGCTGGCTGGGTAAGTATCACTACGAGGGTGCTCGACAACGTCGTCGGCGGGAAACTCGTCTCGCTATCTCGCTCTTCATCAAGATTTTTCAAAAATTCAAGAAGGGACTAGCGCTGGGGTTCTATAGTCAACGTTTAAGACCGGGGATATCCCAGGCTGGAGCCCTGTGCCTCGGAGATGCTGCGTTCTGGCGTTTGTAAGTCCTGGGCAAGCCCCCAACCGGCATTCAAGGTCACCTTCCTCTTCCGACTCTCCATTGTACAGTATACCACTTTATTTTGTTCAAAGGTAAGGGAAGCACTGGTCCCTTCTTCAATTTTTTCCGTATGACGGGTGCAATGTTGCACCTTCGAAAATCTTCTCTTATACCGTAATACAATCTCTAGCAGAAAAGGGGAGGTAGTGCTGAAATACCTGGCCTCGAATCAGATATTATTATGACTTCTGATAGATGTGGCGGTACTTTGCGTACAGCGAGAGTGCGTATTCTGGAACTTCTAGCGAATAACTCCGATGTATAGATTGCAACAAAATAACAATTGCAGCTTTATTGCTATTTTAGGATGGATCTGTATGAATCACAGAAGACAGCGGATACTTCGAGAAACAATAATTGAAAACAGCTGGTGATAATAGATACCGCGGGTGATGGTCTGCGGCCGAATGTAAGGATTTTTTAAAGAAAACTCAGCTTCTCTCAACAGTGGATAATAAAATAACTTCACGTGACTTACAGGCATAAACCCTGGTATCCGAGTTTGTATTGCGGTTTCGGCGTCGGTAGTTGTACCCCCAAGGGGCTCATCCAAGGATATATATGTGACGTAAGTCTGAGTAAGGCAACCCTTTGGCTTGACTATTCCATGCAACCGCACGTCTCTCGCTTCGCCCCTTCGAGGCCGTCGCCGACGCTACTCTGCAATGGCACAGTCGACTCTAGAACCGACTGAAAAGTAAGCGCTCGATATTTCTTCAATAATCTGTAAGCCTCCGAACAGGTCCGAAGTTTTCGTTTCAAATAGTGAGTGCCGAAACATTAGGCTGAGGCATATCGAGAGTTTGGCCTTTGCGAATGACCGCACCGGCGATAAGAAGGCGACCGCCAGCATCACAGTGACGAAATCAGCGTACATCGAGCTTCAAGTAGTAAATACGTTAAGAAAAATGTGAGGCCAAAGCCAGACAGCAAAGTATCAGCAAGCTGCAACAGGTATTTGCAGTGACCAAGCAAAGGTCACGTCAGGGCATTCAATAGTTTGTGATCGCTCCTTCTATAACTAGACGCAACATGGAGGAAATAGCGGCGAAGCCACTCCATTTTTGTGGACCCGGGGACGCCGGACATTCCATGAAACGTGTGGTATCGCTCGTTTAAACGTAGCTTATCGCCGCAGTATGCGAAGATTTCTCACCGCAACCGGAAGCGGCACTTCTGAAGGCAATTTTTGGAGCTCAAGCAAATAGAATCGCCCACTTGATCGAGTCAACCAGCCCGACGGGCGAAGATGCCCCAGCGAATATCACTACCTTGTTCAAGGCCTCACCACTCACTTTGACTTCGCGATATCCCAACGGATCAACCGTATCTAATTTCAAAGCTTACGGCAAACATAAACCGCCTCGGCGATCGTGTTTACGCGCTGTGTTCAATATTTTGGTCGACAATGCAATTTTGGCTCCGAAAAAGCCTCTTCACTCGTCGATCACCTCATCGTGGGACTTAAGTGAAATCGCACCAGGGAACGCCTGCTGGTAGAAGGCCCGGCTCCGACGATTGAGAAACCATCCGAATTATTCAAGATATAATTGAAGTCCACGATTGTCTTCAACGATATCGAACAACTAGAGAAGAAATATTTCACGCAATTGACGGGACGTAAGGAAGTCGACAGCTTCGATTTAATGTAGCGAATTTCGATCCACTACCTTCACAAAATGTCACGGAAGTTCACCACCGACATGTGACCGTTGTTACAGGACGCGGCATCGACGTCAGCAGTGCCAAGCCATGGTAAAATAGTGCTTCAGGTGTGGCAAACGAGGCCAATTCAGGAATGCGTGCGAACGGCGCACCCTGCAGCCACGCATACGTCGTCACCTCTTGTGAAACGACATGCCCGGTCACCCGTGCGAAACAATGAGACCACACCTGACTACGGCAAGGAACCCTGATCATCAACCAGTTTGGTCATCAGCCAGCCCAAACCCACCGCGGATTCTATACTTACATAAGGGTGAAAGTAATTTTGCTTTCCCTGCTCGTAGATACCGTATCAGCTGTCTCAATATTATTTGAAGAGATATTGCAACGTTAATTTGCTACAAAAACAGAGCTTGAAGCCTCACCGTAGATCCCAAAAAACTGCTCCTGTAGAACCATAACCGTGTGTGGATATTTCACCGCAACTGTCATTATTATAAATCTCCATGAATTCCTGCTATTTTACGTAATGCCAACAGGCAGATCCTTCCTCGGAATTCACGCTGTTTCTGCTCTCCAATAAACTCTCACAGGAGACCAACTCCGATGCAGAGAGCCAGTCTGAAATTCACCAACCGGGCGAAGTGGTTCAACAATTCGGCTTTGAAGTACAGGGTCATATACCTGAGCTATCAGAAAGGCGACGGAGAAAGTCGCAGCTTGCCGAGAAAATGCGGCTGCTAAAATGGCAACTAGCGCATCATAGGGGGAAGCTACAAGTGAACTCGTCTGAACTTGAGCAGAGAAAAAAGAAAGAAGAGGAGGTACTTAAGCTGATTCCTGAGGCCACAGATCCTCGCGAGCAAGATCAGACGAGTACTCAGAGGAGCTATGCATTAAGAATGTCAACAAACACTCCCAGTTCACGAATTACCCGAACAGACTTCTCGTCCAGGAGGAAGACGAGAAAGAAGCTCAGGAGGCCGAGGGAGACGCCGAGAAGGTAGACGAAGAGGGCAGGTTTGGAATCAAGGATGACGACAACGACAATTAAACTTAACCACATTCCACGAGGAATTGCAACGGCACCGTCTCATCCAGAACACAAACAAATAGATTAACAGAACCTCTCTCATCTGTCACATAACCTATTACCAACATCAGGTCGTCCCCCATAGGACAGAAAAGTAGGGATGTAAAGGATAATAGGTGTTACCCGGAACCAGGGTGCGTGCTTACTGTTTTCTTGATGGTGCAGTGAAGTGCTCCATCTAATGACGCGCAATGAAAATGTAGTGTGGTGCAAAGGAAGTGAAAAAATTCTCTCTCGCAGAGACTTAGAACCTCTTCCTTTGGACGAAGAAGTTTGGAAATCGACGAGTGAAGAGACTTGGTCGGAGCCCAAAGTTGCATTGCAAACCAACATATTGAACACAGCGTGTAACACGATCGCCGAGGCGGTTTATGTTTTCCGTAAGCTTTGAAATTAGATACGGTTGATCCGTTGGGATATCGCGAAGTCAAAGTGAGTGACGAGGCCTTGATCAAGGTAGCTGATATTCGCTGGGGCATCTTCGCCCGTCGGGCCTAGGTTGACTCGATCAGGATAGCGATTCTATTTGCTTGTGCTCCTAAAATTGCCTGCAGAAGTGCCGCTTTCGTTGCGGTGAGAAATGTTCGCATACTGCGGCGATCAGATCCGTTGAACGAGCGATCCACTCGTTTCATGGAATGTCCGTCCTCCCCGGTTTACAACAAAATGGAGGTGTTTCACCGGTATGTCCGGCATGTTGCGTCTCGTTATCGAAGCAGGAACACAGACTATTGAACGCCCTGACGGCGACCTTTGCTTGGGTCACTGCAAATCCTTTGCAACTTGCTGATATTTTGCTGTCTGGCTTCGCCCTCACAGTTTTCTTAACATATTTGCTGATGAAGCTCGATGTGCGCTGATTTGGTCACTTTGATTGCTGGCCGCCGTTGTCTTGTCGCTGGTGCGGTCGTCCGCAAAGAAAAAACTATCGATATCCCTCAGGCTAATGTTTCGGCACTCACCACTTGAACCGAAAACCTTCGCCATGTTCGGAGGCTTACATATTATTGAAGGAATATCGAAGTGCTTACTTTTCAGTCGGTTCTAGAGTCGACTGTGCCATTGCGGACTAGCGTGGGCGACCGGTCGGATTTAAGAGTCAAGCCAAAGGGTTCCCTTACTCAGAATTACGTCACATATATATCCTTGGGTAAGCCCCCGGGGGGTAGAACTACTGACGTCGAAACCGCAATCGAAACCCGGATACTAGACTTGTATTTCTGTAAGTTACGTGAAGTTATTTTAGTATGCGCTGTTGAGGGAGAAGCTGAGTTTTCTTTAAAAACTCCCTACATTTGGCCGTAGAACATCTCCTGCGTTCTGTATTATTACAGATAATTCCAATGAGTGTTTCTAGAAATATCCACCGCCTTCTGTGCTTCATACAGATTCATCGTTAAATGGCAATAAAACTGTAATTGGCAGTTTTTGCAATCTCTACATTGGAATTATTCGCTATAAATCTCAGAATACACACCTTTTTTATGGAAGACACTCTCGCTCTACGCAAAGTACCGCAACATATATCATAAATCATGATAATATCCGATTCGATGCGATTTGTTTCACCACTTCCTCCCCTTTTCTTCTAGAGATGGTATTTCGGTATAAGAGAAAATTTTCAAAGGTGCAACATTGCACCCGTTTCACGCAAAAAATTCAAGAACGGATCAGTGCTGGGGCTCTATAGTCAATGTTTAAGATCTGGGGGTCCCCAAGGTTGAAGCGCTGTGCCTCGGAGTTGCTGCGCTCTGGCGTGTGTAAGGCCTGGGCAAGTCCTCAACAGGCGGTCAACGTCAACTTCCTCGCCTTCATCTCGATTGTACCGCACACAACTTTGTTTTGTTCCAAGGTACGTGATGGAGGTACGTCTGGCATGGGTAATACGGACATCATGGGCAACGAGTTGGTGGACAGCATAGCTAACCTCGCTGTCACAGCTCCCGTTAAAGCGTCATACCTAATCTGGATCTATTTCCATGTTCCAGATGAATAAGATATTGGATACCACTCTTCCAGATGCTTTTTCCCAAATTAAGAGTCATCATCATTGTCATCGTCATCAGTCGGTCTACACCAACTGCAGGGCAAAGGCCTCTCCCACAGATCTCCAATTATTCCTGCCCGTTGTTAACAGCGAACAATTAATCTCGGCAAACTTCCTGATCTCATCTGCCAGCATAACTTCCTGACGCCATCTTCCCACCACGCTTGGCTTCTCGAGGATCCACCCTGTTGCCCTTAATGACCAACGCTTATCTGCCTTCGCATTTATTGCACTGCACCTGCCCATTGCTTCCTAATGTCGACTACTACGGTTCCTTAACCACGCGTTTTTGTCGCGAACCACTGCCTCTCTTTTTGCCCCTAGACGTTACACGTATCATCTTCTCACTACGGTCGTCCTCAATTTAGTTGAACCTTTTAATGAGCGTTCAAGTTCTACTCCGTAGGTGAGTACCGGTAAGATGCAGCTGTTTTACACTTTCACCTTGAGGTACAATGGTAGGCTGCCATTTATTATCTGAGAATGCCGGCTGAATGCGTTCTAGCCAATTATTATCCTTGTAATTACCTATGCCTCGTGGTTAGAACGCGGGCCACACAACGACAAAAAATTCCTACACGAACTTTAAATGTGGGTACTCTTCATTTTAATTGGCGCAGGCATGGGAGGTTGTGGCCATTACTACACAAAGTGGGCCAGTTCTGCTCTGGTGAGGGAGTGCTTTACACGCAATGGCCCCCGGGATCACGCCTCTCCCCAAGCCTCCTACTGAAGTCCATCAGCAGGCCGATTTTTTTTTAGCCGGTTGGGAATCACGCCGCAGAGGGATTCGAACCAACGGCCGTTTCGGCACGGGACGCGTGCCGAATACCTCAGGATTTTCAGATTCCCTGATGCCCGTTGCCTTGCAATGTACTAGGAAGACGAATTCGAAAGGATGCTTACTGTGCTGAACAAGTGCCGTAGAATCGCGGGCCTGAAAATAATTTGAAGAAAACCAAAGCAGTTCTCAATTATCCGAGAGAGCACACGGTTTGAGATAGGTAGTGAGGCAGGGAAGTGGCAAGCGATTTATATACATAGGCTCATTGTGATTTTCGGCAATGCGAAGTGACGTTCATGGAGGTGCGCTGAATGATTTCGGGGCTGCATTTACATCATTCAGAGGAGGGCTTTGCCCTGTGGAACTATGTTTGCGCTACCAGGTATTGGAAACAACAGGAAATCGTCTTTCGCACCTGTCGCTGCTTCGTGCCAGCTAGACATTACTTTTGCTGCTTTTGAAGTAGCAAATGTATGACGGGCTAGGTAAATTGAGACATAAGAAAGGTTGGCAGTAAAGAAAACATCGCAAAGTAAAGGTGGGAATGCGGTTGGCGATAGAAACAGGTGAAGAATGTTTTGAGTCAGAAAGGAAGTGGTGAAAAATGCCCACCGGGTGGAATCCGAACCTACGACCTCGAGAATCTCCGTCTGGTGGGATGACCACTACGCTACCGGAGGCGCTGTTTCCCCACCACTTTCTCGGGTATTTCTGTTAGGGCTTTTTTTTTGTTTCTTTCCTGTTCTTGGGGGGGGGGTAGCTAGAGCCACTAGGACTACTCGGGGTGAAGGGGACCTTCTTTTTACCCACGGGCCGTGACTCGAGTGTCTACGACATGTCGAGAGTGGTAGACCAGCGTTGAACACTCTTAAGCTCCCTATAGAATCAAGACTGCCAAAACAGAGGCCCTGGCTATGCATGTAGCGAACCAGATTGGGAAATCAGGGGCAAGTTGAATTAAGACAGAAATAAGAACTGGCAGTCAAGAAAACCTCGGAAAGCAAAGGGGACAATGAAGGAATTCATTGAAAGAGATAAAACTTTTGACAACGACAGAAAGAAAATGTAAAAAAAAAGGCAGCCAGGTGGGATCCGAACCCATGACCTCCAGAATACGCGTATGGTGCGATGACGCGTATGGTGCCCTGGGGGCCGGCCATTCCATAGTACCAGTATCATCGCTCGTTCAAAACGCAACTTATTGCAGCTGGATGTGAAGATTTCTCAACGCAAGGGAAAGCGGCCCTTCTGAATGCAATTTTAGGAGCTGAAGCAAATGAAATCGCTCACATGATCGAGTCAACCTGTCCGGCCTGCGGACAAGCCGTCAACGAATATCCCAAGCAGCACTGGCCGATGGCCAATTATTGAAATCCCCATGGGTCCCCATTGGCTTCTGAGCTATCGGCCGCTCATCGGTCACTCGGCTGAAAGAGTGAAACAGCACAAAGTACCCGCGACCGGAAGTAGCATCACACGGAAAGCTCATCGGAGCCTGAGCTTCAGCAGACCCATAACTCTAGGTATTGGTCATTTGTGCGTCATAACACAACGGTGGCAGACGGACTGCCTGCTTTTGTGCCATTGCGCAGTTTTACATGAGAAGCATCTCTCTCTCGGGGGGATGTGCCGCGTACGTGCCCCGTCCGCAGCGCCTCTGATGATGATTGTTGCAGGATGCGCCTAGAGATTGGCCAACCAAAGAATCCATCACGAGATAGCTACGCCTTTAACCACCTTAGTCATCTTCTCGAAGGGGAACCACTGAAGAAGGAGGAGAAGACAAAGCTGCAAAGAGAAGGGCATGTACGTTGCTCTCAGCCGGTGCACCAACGGCAACGACCTTTACCTCACCAACACTGAGGGAGACTACCGATTCTACCACAGAGACGACAACATCGACAAGAACATGATAAACAAGTTTCGGCGCCTCGAGAACCACCTCCTACTCACCGTCACACAACAGTACTTGCGTGCCTTTTCCACCGGTGTGGGCCCGGACGCGGAATTCCCTCTGGCGATACTAAACACCACATCAGTGAACATAATGGTAACACAATGAAACCACACGGAACCCCCATACTGCTTCGCATCCTCATCAGGGTTCCCCACGGGAAGATGTAGTTTTTTTTTTCTACGCTGTTGGGGAGGTGGACGGCGCGTCGGCGACGGCTTGATCTCTTTTGTGGCATTGAAAACGGCGTAGTACTCCTTCAGCTGTCTGCGAGGTGTGTTTTGGTGACGGTGACTGTCTTTGAAGTATATCTCTGTGGTTAAATAACGTCGTTTGCCAACTGCAGCCAGCCGCTGAAAACGTGAGTTACCATTTCTTTTTTGAGCGCGCGGGTCGGGACAGCTCGCGCTCGTTCCCGCCCAGACTTCAGATGTCGTTTATAACGGTTGGCGCGTTTCAGTGACGCTTAGTTTTGTTGGTTCTTGCGAATAATTAGGCGAACACATACATGCGCAACTATTTGTTTGACCCCAGTTCTAGCTATCCTCTTCCTTGCTTTGTGTGTTCGGAACAAGCCACCGTGCTCCCACTACAGGTTTACGACATCTAGCATGCGTTGAAGCAAGACTCGTGTGCAATGCGAGAGTTATGGATTTACTAAGCTGGCGTCATTAAACGCTGGCTATAAATGAAACTCTGGTTTCATTATTTTCGTGAGATACGAAGAGATATATCCTAGCGAAAAATAATTACACTGCCGCTCAGCTTCTTCATCGGTTCCGTTCGCTTCTGGCGTGTCTGACGAGGCAAAAGTAAGCGACGGCGACAGCAATAAGTAACGTTTGTAGCGTGGCTCAGAATTGTCGCTTAATTTGGTTTACCACTTAAGGATATAAGGCATTTAAAGGTCACAGGTCTACTCATCTAGCTCCAGTTTGGCAAAAATGTCTTGCGAAAAAAGGTGAGACTTCGTGCGTTCCCAATCTATTGTGTAATACGTTGCCCTGTAGTCTCTGATGCCACGTTGTTAGAAAACAAAACTTACCCTAATAAAATATTAACGGAACTATATTCCTGCACTTTGCGATTGTTTGTGTGTATACAGTGGGCACAACAAAATTTCACGGAAATGCTGGCGTGTTCTTTCTCTCTCAGACATTTTATGAAGCATATTTTCATTGAAATTCCGGTCTGTTTTCTTAAGAACGAGTTAGGTAACTGTTGTCTTAAAGCATAGTATATTGAAAAATAAATTGCATTAAGGGCAGTAAGTTTCATGATTGAGGGAGTGTTATTCAGCTAAAATTTTACGCTGAATAATTTCACAGGTACATGCGTTAAAAAGTATGCTAAGTACTGTAAACTGTATTTAGTAACCCCTTACTATTGTAGTGAATGATTTTTTTTTTTAATTTTAAGAGCGGCGGTCTCTGTGTAGCGCGTCATGTAGTCCGTCGCCACGACAATCCACTTGTTCTCGGATCGGGATGTAGGGAACGGGCCCAGAAGGTCCATTCCAATCCGTTGGAGGCGCCTGGATGGGAAGGCGATCGGCTGCAGAAGTCCGGCGGATCTCGTCGCTGGCGTTTTTCGTCGCTGGCAGTCACAGCAGCCCCGCACGTAGTGGGTGACGTCGGATGTAAGGCGGGACCAGTAGTACTTTGCCTTGATTTTTCTAATTGTGCGGGCGGTCCCGAGATGCCCAGAAGAAGGGTCGTCGTGGCACGCTTCCGAAATTTCGTTGCGGAGGTCTGCAGGGGTGACCAGAAGATAATTCGTTCTCGTTCCAACGTAAACGTGTTTCTCGTGGACACGTGGCGGGTGCAGCAAAGAGAAAAAGCCTTCCAAACTGGACTAGTCTACAATACTGCTGTTGAACTACATGCTGTGGTCTTGAGAGGTCGGCGAACTACCGGGGAGAAGGTCTTGTTTTCGTTTGCCTGAATGCTTCTGTTTTGTAGCATCTCAAGCAGTTAAACGAATCATAGATCGGTTGGGCTTCAGAGCAGCACTTTTTTATTTTTTCTCTCCTATTCTGTTTTTGTTTGATTTAGTGTTTTTGCTTTAAAAAGGTTTATGTCCTATTCTTTGCACTGTTAAGCCAGGTTTCTCGTAAATGTGATGTGCGTAATAACAAATGTAAGCAAAGAGACCGGATGTGTTGTGTTGCTCAATTGTTTTTGGCAAGTCACGTAATTGGTTCGCGAAGTTAATGCTGTTTATTGTGCCTCGCGAACCTATTCGTGTTTTATACATGCCATTGCAAAGGAAAATATTTAACGAGTGCGCATTAAAAAAATAAATGCGCACTCGTTAAATAATTTCCTGTATAATGGCATGTGTAAAGCAGATATCGGGCCGCGAAGCAATATCAAAATATAGGCCATTTCTATAAGGACTGGCCACGAAGCCACAAATGTGCATGAAAATAGCGTGGGGTACACCCATAGGCATTGTCACGGCAACATAATTTGCCAAGCATTGTCCAATATTAGCCTTCCAGAGCTTGGTCATTTGTTGGCATGCCACCTTTCCCAGGCACCAGCCAATAATGGCGGCCGAGGAATTCCGAAGCTCGGACGCACTGGCCACAGATTTTGCCATGCTTGGGCTCGGCAATTTCTAGTGCTTGGGTACCTGCTGTACGCTGTCGATGTTTCGCAGTCTGGCTTCACCTTGACATTTGCTTGACGTGTTTGCATCTTGAAGCTCGATGCACGCCAATTCCGCGACTGTGATGCTGGCCGCCATTTACACGCCGCTGCGGCCGTCTGCGTAGGCCCTCACAACGTGAAAATAAACCTTGCAGCCTCTTCGGTGGCCTATACATTATTGAAGGGATGAGGAGCGCTTACTTTTCAGTTGGTTCTGGCAGGCGGGTAAAGCTAGCCCACAAAGCTGTCTAAACGCTGGTGCCAGCATGATGCCGCGATGATGTTGCCCGATCAGTCGTTGATGATACGGTTAAAAAAAATTTCGCGAATCAGGCACAAATTCCGGGCACTAAACTAAACGTAGGCACATGCTAACGGAGAGTTGTAGCCCTCCTTATTTTCCGTGTTGTACGTGGTTACCGTGTTGACCGGGACCCGTCTGGGCACTTGGGTATTCGTCGGGGTAGGTTGGATTAGTTCCCTTGGACGGCGCTCGCCATGCTCGCGCATTCGTCAGGGCGGGGGGTGTCCTCCTCGCCCTTCCCGTGCGCGTAGGCGCAGTCATTTCCCGGTCAACAAGGTAACCACGGTAACCACGGAAAAGACGGTGCATACGGAGTGCTTATACTCTCTACTGACTGCGTATATTTGCTACGTATATTCTATGCGATTTCTGTAAGTTCTTTCAGTGCATTCTTCTATGATATAAACGAATTAAATATAAAGCGAAAAGAAATAGGGTCTACGGTGTCAAATTGTGTTCAGGTATTTTAAGAGCAGGAGTAACTTAGAAAGCATGAATCCACCACACCTTGGTGTCATCTACTGTGTCACTTAGACGCTTGCGAGATCTCTAATCTACCCGCGTGCACCCATGCTGCAGCCCGCACACTGCCGACGATACTAATCAAACCGCCGCATTAGTGGGTTTTTTTCTTATTTCATTTTTCGTTAGTTTCATTTTCATTATCTTCATTTTTCGCAAATAGTGTTTTCCGAACTATTCTTGCCGCTTAAGAAATAAAGAGGCCCTCTCTCTGCATCGCCTGCTCCTCTGTTTTCGACAGTGAGTGACGCATTATATGTGTACTCCGCTCGTGAGAAGGAGTGTATGCAATACGAAGATACTTCAGAGACTCCACCGGCGGAATGCCTCGGTCAGTATAAACAAGCGACTTCAAACTGCTTCTCCAACCGGGAAGATTAAGGAACCAATCTCCGACAGATTTGATACTAAATATCTGCTGCCAAGCCAACACTTCAGCAGCGATAAGAAGACCTTCCTGCGTCATAAAACGAATAAATGTTGACTACTGACGTGGCGCCAGTAAAACGTTTATTACAAATTATAGAAGTTCGTGCTAGAGCGCCATATCAGCTGCTCATACGTACGTTATTACATCTGGGAGAAGACGAATGTCACTCATAACCATGTTACAACGTCATGGAGATAAATCAGATTGTTGAAACACACACCTAGTTTTTCGATGTCCTTATGAAAACAGCCTTGTGTTTGCACAATATAATTCTATATCCGCTACACCCTCCCGAATCCCAGTAAAAAGGATTTCAGATATAGACTGGTTAATTTGTTCAGAAGATAATATGCTATACACTGTCATCACCATTCGCTGCATCAAGGTCCCTAATACAGACACCTTTATTAGCTAATCAAATTCTCGCCTATATGGGTGTCTATATAAGTGATCCATATAAAACGTCCCTGCCTAACATAATCTCAGCTGGACTGAGTACTCATATTTTTCCATAAGACAAGCGAGGCGTTCAAATCTATTCGTTGAAACAAATTGTTTATGTTAGGGGTCAGAGAAATGGGCCTTCAGTTGCCTAAATGGAAACATTTTTCTCACCATTTTTCTAGCAGATTTCTCGACCAAACGTCAGTTGTGCTGAGCTCTTCCCTGTTGACGAGCTAACAGTGGAGTTTACCTCCATAATTTCCCCCTTTTCCGAGCCAGTTTAAGTTCATACCCCATGCTCTCCGCTTGGCTGTTAGTTGCCGGATGGTATGGAGTACTTGCGATTTTCTAAATGCCGTTCCTCTGAAAAATGTGTTCATTTCAGCTGCAACGAACACAGCACTGTTGTCCATGATGAGCTTCTCTGAAATTCGTAAGTCGCACGCAGTCGACGAAGCTCCAGGATGACCATTGCCGAAATAGCGTTTGGGACGCACCACGCTTCACACCAATTGGCGCATGCGGTGGCCATGACCAAGAACATTCTCTATTCGAGCCGCACAGCAAACTCCATATGTAACGCCTGCCAAGGATGTCATTGGTGTCCCCAAGAAGGGAAAGGAGCTCTGGCTTCGTCTTTCTGAAACTGTTGGTCATGGCAGCTGATGCCTAGTGGCTCTAACCAGTTGAAGCATAAGAGGTTGCATCCAGGTGGCTTCATGATCACTAAGGGTAAGCTCTGGTTCGTGCCCTGGCATTGAAACTCGGCGATGGCAGTTCCCGGTGCTCGGAGGCCTTCCCCCAACCACGTGTGGAGAACCATGGGAGTGTTCAAAAGAGATAGTGGCTTCTTCGGCCAAGCATGGCGGAACGGAATGGTG